>JANHFT010006107.1:66907-80076 GCA_032467955.1 Pseudoxenodon macrops | reverse complement strand
TGATGGATGCAAACCATCTCTTTTGTACAGTTTTTCATTGGACCAGCTGCAGACATCATGACTAATAAAACCAAAGCTTTTCCTTTTACACCACTCCTTTAGCCACACATTAAACTCCGCTATACTCTGGCGTTTCCCGTTTTGTTCCTTATATACTGGTAAAATCTCTGAAAAGATAACCCTACAACCTATACTACTAAGTTCATACACCAAGCTCTGGAAGTCATTCTGCACAGAAAGTACATCTTTTTGGGACAGATCATTTGTGTCAAGATGTATAATAGCGTCAACATCACATTCTTTACTGGCATTCTTGACTATCTTAAGAATACGCCTCTTATCTCTGCTGGCAGTAGCACCTGGCAGACACCTGACTTCTTTCAAAACCTCCATATCAACCTCCAAATGCTTGCAGATGGCACCATTCTCCCCTTCTGGCAAAAGCAAAGGCCCTGAGAACACCTGGATATAACCTCAGCCCTAAATGCTGATGTGTCGGATGCATCAAGAGCTGGAAGGAAGGGCACTAAGCCACCAACTGCCAACTCACCAAAATGACCCCAAAGGTAACCCTGAGAAAAAGGTGGGAACAGCCACCCCAAGGACCTAAGAGTTGGCGTTAGTAGGAGTTGAAGTTGTTGAGTTCTCTCCTCCTGGCTATGGGGAGCGGATAACTCTGACCATCCCAGAGAGGAGCAACACCAACTCTGATGACAATCCCCTGGTAAGCTGCCCTGTGAACCCCATAAGCATCACAGTTGAGCTGAATGTGCCATTGTTGGGCACCCAGGGGAAGATGTTGACTTTATTGGACTTGGGCTGCATCAGATTGATGGTGAGCCCTGAGTTAGTGGAAAAAGTAGGACTCAGACTTTGACAGTTAAGGGTTAAGGCATTTTGTTAGCTAGATGGGACCGTGGTTGGCGAAGCCCCAACTCACTTTATAATGGAACCAGTGGAGAACCCCTCATTACAAGAATGAGTACAGCAACTACAAAATACATGTCCAGTAGCATGCAAAGTGCTCAAGGAAGCACGGGATGCCTACAAACAGAAGGCTGATAAAAAACATGTCAAACCAAAATTATCAACTCAGTCACGGTCCAATTGGACTTGCCCAAAAACCTGAAAAGAATTCACCCCGTATTTCATTGTAGCCTGCTGAAACCAGGAGTAACCTCTCCCCTTCAGCCACCTCCTCCCACACCACCCCTTCCTATTTTCATTGAAGGGGAACAACATTTTGAGGTAAAAGAAATTTTGGACTCTAAAAAACACCAGGGCGGGATCCCTTGGAATGGATACCTGGAAACATTTCCCTGTTTCCCAATCTGAATGGGTCAACGGATGCCATTTTTGAACTGACTTTGTGCTTTCCACAAGAAATAGCCCAACAAACCCAAAACATTGAACCTCAATTGAATACTTAAAATTCTCTTTTTCTCTCTTTTAGTGCTAATGCCTTTGTAAAGGGGGCCCAAATTCTAGCTGCTCATCTTGGCTTTCTTTGAAGCTCACTAGCAACTGCCATAACCAGGGTGGAGTGGGCATCTCAGAAGGAAACCTGCTGGAGATGTGAAAGAATGCTATAGGAAATTGGGGAGTATGGACACTAACAGGAACTAGAAATGCCAAATCAAGCCATTTGCCAAGCTTCAAGGACGCCAGTCCTGGGAAAGGAATTTACATTGATGCCTGAGGCACGGAGTTCCCAAAACATCAGAACGAGCCTGATTGAACTACTCTCCCAGCAGGGAGGGTTTTGGACATTGAGGATTGCTTTCAATATATGATTTTTGTGTGGTTTTTCTTCAGAGCTTGCCTCATCCACACTGCACTCAGTATTTCTAGTAAAAGTATCTTCTGTCTAAAACCTATAGTTCAAGAGTTGTTTTTTCCTAGGGAGTAGCTGGGGCCAGTCTGACAGTGAGCCCCTACCTTTCTGGCTTGGTGGCCTGGGGGGAGGGGAGAAGAGGGGATGGTTCTGTGTGAGTGGCTGGTGCACCCGTGTGCAGCTCCTTTGCACAAGGGGCGGGCACGTGTGTCCACCACTCACATAAGTGGAGCTTTGCATGTGAGTGCAGTTTCCTGCTGCTCACACAAATGGAGCTTTGCACATTAACGCCCACCACTCACACAAGTGGAGCTGCGCATGCACTGCCTACCACTTGCGCCACCTGATTCCGATTGGGCCACAGCCCAGTAGTGGGCTACAGGGATGGAATACCCCTGGGCTAAGGTGCTGGCCTAGAAACTAGGAGATGATGACTTCTAGTCCTCCTGTAGGCATGAAAGCCAGCTGAGTGACTTTGGACCAGTTACTCATTCTCAGCCCAATCTACCTAACAAGCTGTTGTTAGGAAAATAGGAGGCAGAACTATTAGGTTCTCCACCTTGAGTACTTATATGTGTATATATTCTGTTTTTTCTGTTCAGGCAGGAAAGTCATGTCCCATCTAGATTGTATCTGCATATAATCACTAGTACATGTATCACTGATTGAAACATATTACCTTGGTATGATACAAATACTAAAATTGGACTAATACTAACATTTAGCTTAGCTATGACTTGGGTTAATTACAGCAAATTGATCCAGGTGACCTGATAAACTGCAATTAAATATAAACGTCCAGATTTTTTTCTTAATACAGTAGTTTGGAACATTCATTTTTATTTTTAAATGTTTCTTCTCATTTTTTTAAATAGAAGAAAATGGAGAAGAATCCTCTGCTATCAGCATTGTACAGAAAGAGAAACACTTACTTCAAGGCATAATCCATAACATTCTGCCACGTGTAGGCTCATCAGTGAAAACCATTGTACTGGCGTACAGTTCAGCCATATCTAATAAAATGGTACAGTATGCAATAAGTGATTCTCTAGAGTGTTAAAGTATCCTGAATGTATTTTAAAAATGTGTGTCATCTTTTTTTTTCTAGTTTACATTTAAGATGAACTAATAATATATAAAGGAAATACAAGTTGAAAAGATGTTTTGGTTTTTTCTGCATTCCTTTTATAATTCAGCCTTCTTAAACTGTTTTTAATATAGGTCAGACACATCTTGGAACTTTGTCCTAACCTGGAATACCTTGATCTCACTCAGACTGATATTTCTGATTCTGCATTTGAAAGGTTGATAGCTTTCATTTTAAGTAGTAGTCTGTATATATGAGATATTGGTTACCTTGTTACATGTTCTCATTCCCAGCACTTACAGATAGTCTTCACTTAACAACAATTAGATTGTTTGAATTTAGATGGTGCTGAATGAATGGTGGTTGCAATCAGTCCATAAAGTTACAGTAGAAGTGTTTCAGCACCCTCACAATCATGTGATCAAAACTTGGGAGCTTGACAACTGGCCTGTATTTAGGACAGCAGTGTTTGTTTGAACTCCCCTCATTAGCCTTTCTCCCCCTTCCATCTCTACTGTGCCCAGCTGACCTTTACCAACTTCCTCCTACTGCTGGCCTGGGATACAGGCCTTGATGCATGCAGTGCCTTGATCCCATGGATGCATGCAGTGAGCGGGACAGAGTGATGGAGCCTTGTCTTCCAAAGGAAGCTCGCAAGGCCTGGCTGGAGAGGAAATAGCAGGATGGAGTAGGGATTCCCAAAGGTGCTTTTTTTTCAAGAGGCAACTGGACTTTATTGTTTTTCTTTGAAGACGGTTCACTTCTCATCCAAGAAGCTTCTTTAGCTCTGACTGGATGATGGGGAATGGAAGGATTGATACTCCTTGCAGACAGTTGGTCATTTGCATTCTTTTAGCAGGTTAAGATCACCTGGAGATTTATCTGTATCATCTTGGAACTTGCCTTCTTGGAACTGTTGAAAGGATTGTGTTGTAAATTGGTGATAAATGATGTCATATCCCTCCCCCTCTCTTGAGAGAGGGCTGTTTGGAGAGGGAGGGATACTACATCTATCTCCAGTCTAGAACACAGTCCTTTCAACAGTTCCAAAAAGGCTCCACACCAATTTGCACCACTCAGGTGACCCTGATGACAGAATTAAACCTCTAGGTGACTTTAACTACCTCCTAAAATAATGCAAATGACCAGCTGTCTGCAAGCAGTATAAATCCTTCCATTCCCCACCATCCAGTAAGAGCTAAATAAGTTTCTTGAATGAGAAGTAAATGTCTTCAAAGAAAAACAAGAAAGTCCAGTTGCCTCTTGAAAAAAAGGATGTTTGGGACAACCATGTCCTGGATGACTGAGAATCTCCATAGATGTAGTTGGAAGTTCACACAAGGAAGGAAAAACATGAGGTTCTCACCTAACAAAAGGACTGTTTTGGGAAGTATGTTGGCAGTAGGGTAAATGGCCTCTGCAAAGCTTGGCACAGCTGCTTCCAAAGCCTTCCCCAGTTGTATGTGCAAAGATGAATCTTCGCTTTAATGGCAGCTCCAGTGGAAGTGTTTGTGTGTGCATATTGTTGGAGGCAATTTGAAGAGTAGCAGCACTGGGCATTCTGGAAGATGTGACTGCAGAAATGCAGGCAGCCTTGGTGATGCCAATACTTTTTGTAGCACTCCCTTTCAAAGGCTTAGCAGACTCCTGCTTAGTAACATGTTTTCCCTGCAAGTTAGTTGAACAGTTGTTGCTGATTAGAGAGATTCCCATGTAGAAAATAATAGCCATGGTTCCTATTTGATACTTTTTTTCCTAGTATACTCTACATTTTCACTTAAGAGTTAAAATTTTAATCTTCAGGGATGAACATTTTCATTGTATATCATATTGTTGTTATAGTGTTTTAATATTCGTTTTGGGGATGGATTGTTAATGTACTATTAGCTGCCAGTATTCACCATATAAACTGTCCAAATAAATATCTAAACATGATGTTAATTCTACACAATTATTTGTTTCAGTTGGTCTTGGATTGGTTGCTGCCAGGGTCTTCGGCATCTTGATCTTTCTGGTTGTGAAAGAATAACAGATATGGCTGTAAGAAAAATTTCTAAAGCTCTAGGGATTTTGTCTTCCCACGAAGTACGATCTCAGAAAAGTTTTCAAAACAGGAGAGGAAAAACTATGTGGAAAAACAAAGAGATTGCGTTGGAGTTCAGCAAAAAGGATTGTGGGCTGCACTATATAACAAATGAAAATGTGATTAAGGAAGAAGGAAAGGAAAGCTATTGGAATGTACCAGTCAGATCAAAGGGTTTCAACTCTGCTTATATCTGGATGTTAGATGCCAAAGATCTGGCTGATATTGAAGATGCTGCAGAGTGGAAGCACAGAAATTTGGAAGGAGATTGTATGATAGAACCATCCTCCCTTTTCCCTTGCTCTGCATCCTGCTGCAATAAAGACATTTTTGGATTAAGGACTAGTTTCTGTTGGCAGGAGCAGAAGCCTTGTGCTTCTACGGCCTTGACTTACTGTGGCCATTCCTTTTGTTGTGCCGGGTCAGCGTTAAAAACTTTCCAGGCACTCCCGCCATCCCCTGGACTACTTAATCACGCACCAAGGACTAATAGGCAAATAGAGAGGAAACACTTGGCACACCTCAGGACAGCCCGAGTTCTTCAATTCCTCAGTTTGTCAGGATGTTACCAGATAACAGATAATGGTCTCAGGTAAGTAATCTGTTGCAAAAGATCTTTTGAAAAAGCCAGAACACAAATGCACATCACTAGTCCTTTCTTTGGTATTTCTATTTCTCACACAACTGAGTTGACCAATAGCAATGAAGCAATGAATAGCAGTGACTTTTTTTCCCCATTGAGAGAATCCAGAATAGGTTAGACAAGGAGACCAAACACATTGGTAGCCACATTGCAATGAACAAGGACATGTATTAAATTTCGAAGCTACTGTGATTGTTGGCCAAGCAGAGACAAAACTAGCTAGAGAAATGATTGAAACTTGGGAAATGTGCTCTTCGTCAGTCAATAGGAGTGCTGATTTACTAGCAATCTATCAGGTACTTAGGAGCCGAGGGCGTGGGGGCACAAGGAAACAAGGACTTTAAGCCATCAACACCCTAATTAACAACTAGAACAACAACTCTAGAAAAAGTGCAGAGAAGAGCAACAAGGATGATCAGGGGAGTGGAGACTAAAACATATAAAGAATGGTTACAGGAACTAGGCATGGGTAGTCTAGTGAAGAGAAGGACCAGGGGAGACATGATAGCAATGTTCCAATATTTGAGGGGCTGCCACAGAGAGGAGGGGGGTCAAGATATTTTCTAAAGCACCTGAAGGACAGACAAAGAATAATGGATGGAAACTGATCAAGAAGAGATTCAACCTAGAAATAAGGAGGTTCTTTCTGATAGTGAGAACAATCAACCAATTGAACAGCTTGCCTTTGGAAATTGTGGGAGCTTCATCACTTGAGACTTTCAAGAAGAGATTAGACTGCCATTTCTCATAAATAGTGTAGGGACTCCTGCTTGAGTGGGGGGGTTTGGACTAGATGACCTATAGGGTCCCTTCCAACTCAGTTAATCTGTTAAGTCCCAATTTAGGCAAAAAGCCAACTGGGTGACCTTGAGCTAATCCTTCTCTCTCAGGCCTAGGAAGAAGGCAAGGGCAAACCATTTCTGAAAAATTATTGCCAAGAAAACTGCAAGGATTTGTCTACAAATAAACAACATTTAAGGCACCAAAAAGAGGGGAGAGGGTAATAGAAGTAAAGAATATACCTCATCTTCTATTTTATAGGAGGGGATCAAACTATTTTCCAAAGCACCAAAATGTAAGATGAGAAACAATGGAAGGAAACTAACCAAGGAGAGAAGCAACCCAGAACTAAGTAGAAATTTTCTAATGGTGTGAGCAATCAACCAATAGAACAACTTGCCTTCAGAGGTTGTGAATCCTCTATCACTGGAGGCTTTCAAAAAGACACTGAACAGTCATTTACTGTATCTGAAATGGTATAAATGGTATAAGGTCTCCTGCTTAAGCAGGGGGTTGGATTAGAAAACCTACAAGGTCCCTTCCAAGTTCCAACTCTATTATTTTATGTTCTAAGTCCATGTGAACATCAATTAAAAATCATTATTCTTGGTGTACCCACCCTTGGGCAAGAGTGAGAGAAAATCCCTCTAGATGAAAACTTTTGTTTAGCTTCCTGCTGAGTTTTTGTAACACTTCATTCTATTTATTCTCCTGATACGCCATTGAGACGTCTTTAAAGTTGCTGAATTAGCATTTAAGTCAACCCTTTTATTGTTCTTTGGACACGGCACGCTGTCACTTTATATCTGCGGATTCTAAAGAGAGATGGCAGTAAATAAATAATGCATCAGGCATATTGCTTCGTGAAATTTGTTCGTAAAGAAAAACTTACTAAGCTCGGTGATGACAGAGATCCGTTTGGAAAAAGTGCGTGATTGAACTCCAATTGAATCTTCACTGAATCCCTCTGGATTAACTTTTGATATCAGTGTAAGAGGGAGGGGGAGAGGGAGAAAAGAAACAAAGAAAGTCAGTCATAAATATAAGAGGTTCTGAGTCTGCCAACAAATGCTTCTTAAACATTATTTAATGCAAACAAAGAGACATTTCTTTGGCCTTCAGTTCAATTCCAGAACTTCATTATCTTGGAAGCTTTGCAGAATTACAAATGGGGCTCATTTTGTCCAGGCTGTTTTTCTTTTTTCTTAATAAACCAGTTTAATTCACTTCTTAATTAATGTGCTGTACCGAATGCAGCTATTCACTAGATTATGTCGTCTCTGATGTTGCAGTATGGTACTTGGCTTTAAAATTGGAAAGGCATATTTGGTGGTAAGATGTGTATATGAATGGCAATAAATTCACACAATTAAATGCAAGGTTTCTTAGCTTTACTTCTCCCCCAACCCTTGCACAAAACAGGAAGTAAAAGGACTGATAATTACATACGTGTAAAACAGACATAGATTAGAGAAATGGTCACACCTGCCCCAGTCTGATCCCTTAGGGAAGAAAAACCCTAGACCCCATTTGGTTGAAATGAAAGGTACTTTTACTAAGAGGTGCTGGTTGCAGTCAAATCAGATGGAATCGGATTTTCCCACACAACAAGACAAAACTATTTCCTTCCGTCCCATCCCACCCCCCCATGACCAGTCAAAACCCAGCCAATGCCTGTCTGGCATGAACTGGTTCCACATTGATCTGCTTTTCTTCAGTTGTCATTCCCCCTCACGAATTCCCACACAAAAATGCATACAGGTTTATTGCCCATTTGTCCTCCCCTCATGCCTCTCCCCCCAGTCCATTGATAGCAGGACACCAGTGCCGCACTGAGCCAAAGATGGTGGATCTGACATAAACACAGATTTCACAACTTCTATTTATTTAAATATTTTTATTAAAGTTTTTTTTAATTTTTTGACAATTTTTTTATTTTCCTCATCCGTATACATCTATATTATATATCCATTTTCCCCTTATTTCAATTTACATTTATCTATACATCTGGTTCCATTATTTTTATACATATTAATATATCAATATATTAAGTTACAATCTTGCATTCTGTCTCATTTCCATTTATACAAGTTTGTTAGTAATTTCTAACTCCTATATCTTCTTCATTTAATCTTTCCTTAACCTTTACTCCTATCCTCTAACCACATATCATTTATTCCATACCATATAGTACTCTGTTTCTCCTTTATCTTTTATTTCTTTTGTGAGCCTATCCATCTCTGCACACTCTAAACTTTCCTTATAACCCTTTCCTCTGATGGTATATTATTATTATTCCAATTTTGTGCATAGACTATGCTTGCAGCTGTTGTGATATGTAAAATTAAATATTGTAACCCTAACCCTAACCCTGTAATTCCTAATAAAATAATATTATTCCTAATAAAAATAATTCTGGTTTCATATCTATGTACTGTTTGGTTATCTCTTCCAGACATTTTTTTGTTCTATTCCAATATTATTTTGCTTTTGAGCACATCCACCACATATGATAGTATATTCCCTGATTTTGACTACATTTCCGGCATGCTGGTGAGGTGTTCAGGAACATTTTAGCCAGTCTCGCTGGTGGAAGATGCCATCTGTAGAACATTTTGTACATATTTTCCTTATAAGCTACTGACATCATCAATTTATAATTTTTATTCCAAAGTTTCTCTCATTTCTCCAATTCAATATTATAGGTGAAGATTTTGGCCCAGGTTATCATAGTTTCTTTAACTTCCTCCTCCTCCGTTCTATATCTCAGTAAATAATTGTACATTTTCTTAACCAATTTGTCCTCCGTGCCTTGTAAAATCTTATCAAATTCTTGTGGCACTTTTTCGAATCCATATTGTTCTAAATCCTTCTTATGTCTGGTTTGAATTTGCATATATGGCCACCAATCAACGTCTATACCCCGTTCTTTTAGTTCTTTCCTTGTTTTCAGTTCCCCCTGGTCATTTAGTAACTCTTTATATCTTTTTATTTTGTCAATATCCAATACCGGGTAAATTAATGCTTCCATCGTTGATAGTCAATTTGGAATTTTGTTGTAGTGCTGTTGGTTTTTTTGCTATACTTGTAGCAACACATCCCTAATTACATGTCTCTAGAAGGAACTGTAAAATTTGTTTTTCCCATCCCATAAGAAAGCATGCCATCATATCTGTAGATCATGCCCTTCTAGTGTCAGAATCCTTTTGCTTTTTAGCTCTATCCAATCTTTGATCCAAGTGAGTGCCGTTGCCTGATAATATGTCTCCCAGTCTGGGAGCCTGAAGCCTCCTCTTTCTCTACTTTTCTGCAGTAATTTTATTTTAATCCATGATTTTTTCCCCAGCCAGATATATTTCGTTATTAGTTTGTTTAAGTCTTTGAAGAATTTTTTCCCTATGTTTATTGGTGCTACTTGGAAGAGAAACAATATTCTTGGTAAAATGTTCATCTTAATAGAGGCTATCCTTTCAATGAGAAACAGTTGTTGTTTTTCCAGGTTTCCAAATCCTTTTTTATCTGTTGTATTAATTTGTTATAGTTATCTTCTTTGAATGATGAACTTTTGGCTGATAATCAGATTCCCAAATATTTTACTGTTTTGGTCACTTGTATGCCCATTCTTTCTTCCAATTCTCTTTCCTGTTTTTTAGTGAGATTTTTCATTATTACCTTCATTTTGGATTTGTTGATTTTAAGTCCTGCTACTCTACCATATTCTTCTATTTGTTGGATTAGTTTAAGTCCTGTCTAAATGGTTGTTATAAAATAAATACTAAATTGTCCACAAATGCTTGAACTTTATACTCTTCTTTTTTATTTTCAAGCCCTTTATTTCTTGTTCACAGATTTCACAACTTCTGATCAGTTGTATGGGACCTTTTTACTACTTTTTCCAGAGATGGTGCAAAAACTGTATATATCCAGTATCAATTTGGCTACTTGGTTTGCTCACTTCTTGCTTTAGCCAACCAACAGCATTGTTCATTGGCCCACTTAAAGGAATATGAACAAAAACATTGCCATCACTTTCTTTTATTTCTGTTACAATGCTTTATTTATTATCTCCCACACACTTCAGTTTTCTCAAGAAAATCACAAGAAAAATTTCTTCTTCCCTGGCTGCAATGACACATCATTTATCCTACAGCAGTAGTTCTCAGTCTGTGGCTCGAGGATCACTGAGTGGCCATGATGTAATCACAACGGGTCCGCCAAGGCTTGAAAAAACTGTTAGGATTTAAATCCTGTGTTAAATCTTGGGGGTCCATGGCCATGATTTGTCGCCATGAGCTCCATGGTGAACAAAAGGTTAAGAACCATTGTCCTATAGCAGGGGTCGGCACCTTCAACACTCAAGGAGCCACTTGGGCCCATTTCCCATAGAAAACAAAACAGTCGGAGCCACAAAACCTGGCTGGGCGTGGCCAACTCAATGTCACTCACTCCCACTCAGTCACATGATCCCCCCAGCTGTGCCTACTCAGGTTTTGTGGCTCCGTGTTTTGTATAGGAAATAGGTAACTCCCTCTCAACTCTTTCTCCCTCTATCTCCCTCTCCCTGTAACTTTCTCTCTCACATCTCTTCTCCTCCCTGCCTCTTATCTTTCTCTTATATGTCTTTTTTTCTATTTCCCTCTCATTTCTCTCTCTGTCTTTCTCTCCCCACTTCTCTTTCTGTGTCTACCTATGTCTGCGAATGTGAGCGTGTGCGTGTGTATTGCTGGAGATCTCTCTCACTCCCTGCCCCTGTGCCTGTTCTTACTGTCGGAAAGCCCTTGCAGCCCTGCGTGCTCTTTTTGGGGTTTGTCACAAGTTGTTTTTCCCCCTTCCTTTTGGAAAGCTGGGCTGGTGGAACAATGAGCAGCAATCAATGTGCAGCAGCGGTTTCTCTCCTCTTCCTCGTGCGCACCCTCTCGGCCCTACAACAACCGGTCAGGGGGGCGGGAGAGGGAGAGGAAGAGGTAAGCCAGCTCCACCAGGCCGCCTTTCCAAAAGGAAGAGAGAAAAAACCCAGGCAGGGAGTGAGAGAAAGCAATGCACACACACACACACACACACACACACACAAACATACACAGAGCCTCTCTTTCTGTCTGAATCTCATATCATCTGTATATCAACTTCTCCTCTCTCTGTGTATCACCTTGTGTGTCTCTTCTGTCTCTCTCCTCACTCCCCTCTTCTCTCTGCCGCGGCTGAGCCAAACGCTTCACTGCTTTTTATTAAAATCAGCAAAGTTGTCAGGAAGGGAGAGACAAATACATTTCTGGAGCAATTTGAAGAAGTTTCATAAGACTGAATCTCTGCTTCATCCTGAAAGGGAGATTTAAAACACCTAAAGTCCTCTAAAATGTAAAATAAAAGGTAAAGTGTTCCTCTTGTCCAGTCATGTCTGACTTTAGGGGGTGGTGCTCATCTCCATTTCTTAGCTCAGGGAGCTAGCATTGTCCAAAGACCAATGACCAATTCCTGTGGTCATGTGACCAGTATGACTATATGCTGAAGGCACACAGAGCGCTGTTACCCTCCCATCGAAATGGTACCTATTTATCTACTCACATTTGCATTCTTTCAAACTGCTAGGTGGACAGAAGCTGGGGCTTACCTCATCATACTGTGGTTGGGTCTTGAACCCTAGGCATCAGCTTTCCAGCTAACAAGCTCAGCATCTTTAATATAATTATATATAATAAATATATATTTATATTAAAAAATATTTTTGAAGAAATTCCCATTCTCCTTATATTTACATCTTTTGGCCTGATACTCTAAATTAGAACCTTCAAATTTGCCTCAAAATGTCTCATATACACACACATACTATTGACAAAGTTGGATTTTATTTATTTATCATATTTAGAGATCACCTACCTCCATCATAGAATGACATTGAAATAAAAGACAATTGCAATTATTTCAACACAAAGTAACAAACTAAATTTATGAAAAAGGGAGGAAAAATTACACATTTGATTGACTTAATCATCTCTTCTAATTGTTGTTTTTTGACACAAAGCACACACTGCCCTGCACATAAGTCTTGAAAATGAAGGAAACATTCCTTCATTCTTAACTTAAATCCTTTTTAAAAATTGCAGTAATTATTTCTCTCTCCAATATGTTAATGACAAAAGCAAGGTCATACTGCCAAGGTGGTAATAAATTGGATTAAAAGTAAAATTGGCTGTATAAGCAGAAATGTGGGCAGTATTAAACACGTTGGTGGGATTGTTTTGTCAAAAGCTAAAGGAATTAAAAATAGATACTGGCGCATCCACATACTGTAGACAAATGCAATCCAGGGGGAACTGTTATGCAGCCGTTAATCCAGTTTATATGTCAATGAACCTATAGCAGCCACTCAGCAAATTGTAAAAACAGTCTGAAGAGATGAAAGGATTTCACACATGCTATAAGAGGCTCCTAAAGACAGTGAAATTATCAGCATCTGAGAAAGAGGATCTACACTGCTTAAGTTGAATCTCTTTCAAGCTAGATTTGACCCCTTGATGCCTTAGGTAGATACATCTGTGCTGTTACCTTGACAACAAAACACATAAGTTGCTATTGTTTTTTGGGAAACCTGTCTATTGGACTTTCTCTCTCTCTCTCTCTCTCTCTCTCTCTTTCTCCTCTCTCTCTCTCTCTCTCTCTCTCTCTCTCTCTCTCATCTATCTATCTATATATCTATCTATATATCTATCTATCTATATATCTATCTATCTATCTATCTATCTAT
>JANHFT010006107.1:30553-52929 GCA_032467955.1 Pseudoxenodon macrops | reverse complement strand
CGTTTCCCCGTTCATGCAGTTAGGTGCCCCCGTACTTCACTGTCCCTCCAGGACAGTTCAGGGTCTGCTAGGACCCCTGGTTGGGCTGAGATTCGACGATCTCCCGGGAGCTTCCCAGAGATCATCGTCTCACCCAGAACAAGCCATGCCTTCTCAGCGGAATGTCATATGGCTGATCTGCAACCTCTTGCCAGCTTCCCTATTGACTTTGCTCGTGGAAAGTTTTTGGGGAAGATCACAAATGATGATCACAGAACACTACAACCAACATAAATGCACACTGGTTGCCAAACGCTGATCATATGATAGTGGAGATGCTACAACAGCCATAACTTCAGGACTAGGTTTAAATCTCTTTTCAGCACTGCTGCATTTTAGAACAGTTCCTGAACACCCTGTCAGTAAACAAGGACTACCTGTACAATGGAAATTATTGTGTCCATGCTATAATATATATAGAGGACTGTGCAGGGTTGAAGTAGCTCTCATCCCAACCCACTTTATAGAATTACTATTAAGGGAATAAAATTAAGGAAGATTCCCCTCCTCCTAATAAACTACCTTAATCTGAACTTCTAAGAAAAGGGCAGGATACATTTCTCAATAGTTCTAATAACATCAGAATAAAAATTCCTTTACCTGAACACTGGAGAGACCAGGGAATGGTAAACTTCTAGAAAAGAAAGGTTTCCAAAATTTGGTTTTATTGACATCGAAATGTATTCTTGGTGGGGAATCATACTTTTGAATATTAAACCAAACCTAAGAGGGAAAAAACTTCTTTAAGTATTATCTCTGTTTGTTGTTGTTGTTAGTTGCAAAGTCATGTTCAACCCATCACGTCCACATGGACAACATTCCTCCAGGCTTTTATGTCCTCTACCATCCTCTGGAGTCCATTTAAGCTCACGCCTACTGCTTCAGTGATTCCATCCAGCCACCTCGTTCTCTGTCATCCCCTTCTTCTTTTGCCTTATCTCTTTTATGCAGTAGTAATTCAGGACTAATTGATCTGGAGTGAATCCACAAAGCTATTGAGGCTTCTTTTACCTTCACCCAGATAGCGTGCAGAGGCAGCAACTGCAGCCCACCGGTCCCTTGGCACAGTGCAAATATCGTTAAGGGGGGAGAAGACAGGTGATCCAGATGTGTGTGGGGCGGCCTGACTCACAGGAGGCTTGTGCAGCAGTACCGGCAGCAGGCAGAGGCATGGGGAAGCAGGCAATCCTGATGCCCTGTGTGGCTGTTTGCTCAGTGCAAGCTGAGAGACAGTGAGACAGAGTTGGTGGCACATTGGGATCTCCTCTTTGTCTGGCTCTGCTGCACACATTGGGATCTTCTCTTTGTCTGGCTCTGCTGCACACTCTGCCTCTGTCTGGCTTTGCTGTGCATCCTCTGGCTCTGTCTGGCTCTGCTGCGCTAATAGCCCTGTTTCAAACCGTCCCTTTTGCAAGCACATGAAGCTTTGAGTCTCCATCATTTCTCAAAGCAAATGGCTCTGTCCCAAGTACCTGATAGGTGACCAAACACTTTTCATCCAGATGGAGAATGACGGAATCTCAAAGCTTCGTGTGCTTGCAAAAGGGACAGTTTGAAATGGAGTGATTAGCTCCATTTCAAAGAGTCCCCTTTGCAACAGATGAAGCTTTGTTTCCCTCTGGGCAAATAGTATTTGGGTAGCTACCACCAGCCCCGCCCTCTGTGTCCCACTGTCTGCTTGCCTGCAGCCTCAATCAGGGCCAAGCTCTTGGCACAACCCCAGCCTCCACCCACCCTGCAAGGAGGGCGAAGAGCCCTCATGAGGCTCCACAGCCAAGAAATGTCCCAACAGCAGCTGGATTAGCCGAGAGCTTGGCCCGTTGCAGCCACAGGTAAACAGACAGTGGAATGGAGAGGGCAGGGCCTCCTGCACTTTAAAAAAAAAAGACCTCCCCGAAAATAAGCCCGAGTGCTTATTTTCAAGCCCAAAAGAAAATAAGATCGGGTTTTATTTTCAGGGAAACATGGTATTACCCACACTCTGCATTGCCATCATAAAAGTGTCTGGTAGAATACATTGCATCTCTAGAAAATAATGAAAAAAATGAAATTTGCTTGTGCCTGTTGATTTGCACAAGTAATGATGCCACTTGCCCTCATTTTCCATAACTGCTCAGTTGATTCTGGCAACTGAACAGAAGGCAACCACAGCCCTTGCTTCTGCTTTCAACTGAGTCACTTGGAAGAGAATTGGCACCAACTTTCCGGGGTGGGAGAAAGAAGGCATCTACTCTTCATATGGCTGTAAATAAATCTTATGCCAGTTGGAGACAGGCTGACAAGCTCATCATATACTGGATGCACAAGGTATTTGTCAAGAATCTGTGTGGCAAGATCCAGAGATCTTGCATGTGGATTAAATTCCAGGTGTCCTCAGCTACAGAGCACATCTCCCGGTGCAAGACGAAAAGAAACCTATGTGCAGGCAAACCATCTCATAGTGAGCCCATGTAGCTGACAGAAACTGTTCAGTTGTGCTAGCAGGGCAGCTAGGGGATAGTTCACTTACATTGTCTGCAGAAATCAAACAGCTGACCCTTTTCAATGGACAGAAAGCATCATATTGTCCATAAAAATGCCCACGACTTGGATTCCAAATCACATACTGGTTTTGTTCCCATGTTAGCACATAAGCTGTTGGTCCCTGGTGGGAAAAATAAAGTTATTTACAATTTTCTCTTTCCCCTTCTACTATTTACCTATTAGTGCTTAAGACACAAATTCTGAATTAGCTAAAGTGGAGAAGAGAAGACAGGCTCTTTCAGGTGATAAATTCAGTTATTTCAGTGTAAACTGAACCACTCTAATGAGCCAATGGAAGAATGTAACAAATCTAATAATCCAGTTCAGCAGCATAGAAGGAAAATGTTCTTTTGGAAACTCTGGGACATCCTGCTCACTGTACAGGGGGATAATAGCTGAACCATGATTTTTGTCTGTTTCTAAAATCAGTATGGATCATGACTGGTGAGGTAGCATGTTTTCTCATGCAAGGTAGTTTTATTGAAATGCAAAGCACAAACGCCTTACCTCTGGAACAGCATTCCCAATTAGAAGCCAGGCCTTTTTGCCAAGAGCAAGAAAATAATTACACAATAACACAGCATGTTCTTCTTCGTCTCCAGCCAAAAGATCAAGGAACTGCTAACAAGTGTAAGCAAACAAATGATGCTGTTAAGGACTATTTTGTATCACTGAATATTTTGGCTTAATTTAAATTCCACTTAAGGACGTAGAATTATGAAAGGGCAGCTATAAACTGCTACTACTTCAGCCTCTGGCTGTGTAATGAAAACAGCCATATCTTATTTTCATTTAAAGTGGTTCAACTTAGAACTACACAATCAGAAAATAAATATTCTTAACAAATGCATAACATCCATTTATACAAACAAGTCTACTGCAGCATGATTGAGGAAAGATAATTAGCAGTGGTGAAATCTAAAATTTTTCGCTACCGGTTCTGTGGGCATGGTTTATTTTGTGGGCATGGCTTGGTGGTCAGGTGGGGTGACTTCAGGTGGTCGGGTGACTCGTTGGGCATGCTTGGTGATCATGTGACCGGGTGGGCATGGCCAACTTGTAAAATGTGGTGAAATTCACTTAACAATGCTCTTGTTTAGCAACCAAAATTTTGGCCTCAATTGTGACAATAAGTTCTCTTTCTTCCTTACTTCCTTCCTTCCTCTTTTTCTCTCTCTTTCTTCTTTCTTTCTTTTCCTTGTTTCTCTTTTTCTTTTTCTCTTTCTTGTCTCTCTCCCCCTTCCTCTTTCTTCCTTTCCTTCTTTCTCTTTCTTTCCTTGCTTCTTTTTCTTTCTCTTTCTTTCTCTTTCTTGTCTTTTCTCTCTCTCTCCCTTCCTTCCTTCCTTCCTTCCCTCTCTCTCTCTCACACACACACACACGCCACACACACACACACCTGTCTGAGCACATAGACAGAGTCCTTCCTGGGGAGTTCTCCTGCGCGGATGTGCCCGGCAGCAGTAGCAGCGGGGTGGGGGGCAGATCTTGCCTGGGCTGTCCACCATCCTGGAACTGCGCCGCACCGGGGAGTTTCCCTGTGCGGCCACGGTGCTGGCATCAGTGGCGGCGGCCGAGAACACCCTCACCTTCAGGGGCATGAAGGCGGGCAGCCTGGCCCAGATGTGGTGCAGCCCGTCATGGGCTGGATGCGGGAAGCGGGACCCGAGGCAAGCGGGCAGCAGCCAGCCAAAGGCCCTGCAGAAGCCAAGTGCAGAAGCCAAGCGTGCCAGGTCGAAAAGGCGAGTGAGCCTTGCCATGTCCCCCAGTCGGAGGCTGAGTGCAGCGGGTCTCCCTCCCCTCCCCCCTGCCACCAGGGTCGGCTTACCTTCTAGATCCTCCGCTGGCGTATTCAACATGCCCATCATCCCAATGAACCCAGTGTGTTGGTAAAGCTGATGACAGCAGCCCCAGAACATCTGCCTAGCCTCCCGGGGCCCACCACGTCACCACTGTTCGCTTTCTTCCTTCTCCAGCCATGAAACAAAAGCAAACAGCAGTGGTCCAGTGGTCTTCGGGAGGGCAGGTGCCAGGCAGGACTGCTGCATATGCAGGATTGCTTTGCGAGGGCAGGTGGAGGTGTGCACTGTGCAGTCAGGTGGGGAGGCTCGCCTTTGCCTCAGTGTGCTGCACCGGGAATGCACCTGGAATGGGCCGCTGCTGCCGCTCTCCCTCCCCACCTGGCTGCACACCTCTGCCTGCCCTCCCAAAGCAGCAGGAGAAGGAAGAAAACAAAAGGCGCTGCAGTGGTGGCAATGGCCAAAGAGAACAGGCAGGTGGCCAGGTGGGAAGCCAGCGGGCTGCTTTGGAGCCCCAAGCCCCACGGAGCAGGCACGGGAGGCATGCAGGCCCAGGTGGAAGGTGGCCTTTTCTGCAGCATTTCTGTCCCTTCTTTGGATTGCCCTGCAGGGGGGGGAACTTTGCCTTTGCAGAAATGGGGCGGGTGCATGTGCAGCAGCCCTGGGACTTTTGCTTGCCCTCCCAGAGCAGCATTGCTGCAGCCCCTCTCAGCCCCAGTGCAGTGTCTACATTTACACCAGGGCCTCCCACCCACCCACTGGGCGGGGCGGGCTGGATGCAGACCTCAGAAGGCAAGCAGGCATGGGGGCCTGCCGGGAAGGCCACATGGAAGGCAGGGAAGCATGGCAGGACTGTGGGGGAGTAGGCTGTTAGCTCCCTTCCCCACGACCTGACATGCTTCCCTGCTTTCCGCATGGCCTTCCGCTTGCCTGCCTTTGCAAGCTGGCCATACGGACACTAGGAAGGCCGCGTGGAAGGTAGGGAAGCATGGCAGGGCTATGGGCCATGGGAAAGGGAGTAGGGGAGGCAGGTTGGAACAGTGGGGGGGGCAGGGACAGCTAGGTAGGCCACGAGTCATAGGCTTACCTGGCAGGCAGATCAGGGGCGCAGCGCTTCAGGCAGGCAAGTTGCAGAGCAGAGACTGGGTGGGGTGAGGTGAGCGAGCAGTGACTGGGGGACCGGTTCGGGGGCATGGCCAGTCAGCCATCACTACCAGTTTGGCGAACCAGGCCACATGTCCGCTAATGGTTCTGCCGAACCGGTCAGATTTCACCCTGATACTTAGGGTTTTCTAGACCAAACTGGTTCACTAAAATTGAAAGCAGATAGTGCCTGCCTGAACAAAGCCTTTGATGTGATTTCAATTTCCATGGATCCTAAAAGGTCATATTTTGCAGCAATTCAGTTTTTCCACTCTCCCCAAAGCTAATGTATGTAATCCAATGCAGAAGAGCATAATGTTTGTTAATGCCAACAAACATCACAACCCTGAGCAACTTTAATTGCACATTAAACACATCTATTGTTTTGGCATAAATAATTACAAAGGAACTTCCTTTGATGATAAACACATAGTTCTAGACTAGGGGTGTCAAACCCATGTCATCATGTGACATATAGAGACTTTCCCCCCTTTTACTAAACTGGCCATGGCCAGCGCATGACTCATCTGGCCCATGGGCCATGAGTTTGACAGTCCTGTTCTAGACATTTGAAGCTTTTAACTTACATCAGAGGTACTCCACAGATCACAAATTCCAGCAAATGATACCGTATCGGGTAAGAAAGGAATCAGGGCTACATATCGGGCAAGTAATTCCTATGTACAAAAAAGAGAAAGCAAAATCCTCTCATTAACCTGAGTCCAAAGCTGCTATTGTTATTATAAACACAATACTTTATCCTCTCTTTAGAAATGGTGGGTCTCTCTTGGTTTCTACTGGACTTGTTGAAGGCTAGATTAGGCTTTCTTCCAGATTGGTCCAAAATAAATCAATTTGGCTGTACCAAGTCACGCCAGTGTCCTTGGGCTGACTGGTTCACTTCTCAGAATGCCATGAAGCAGACCCATTTAGATTTCATGTTAGCAAAACAAAGAACTGAGTGGTCCTTGGTGCTCTCTGAGATTGATTGTTTTCTTGTAGATGTTTCATTACCTAAACTAAGTAACACTAGTACTGATGATGTTACCTAGTCTAGAAAATGAAATGTCTGCAAGAAAATAACCAAGCTCAGAGAGCATCAAAAAACCCTTATTTCAACCCTGAGCTACAAATATTCTCTCTTATTGAAGCAAAGAATTAAATCTTTGTTTGCATATTACAGATGTAAGTTCCTCAGAGAATAAAAATACGCACAGAGGTTTGCTGTGGACTGTCTGGATGAACTCGTAGGAGCTCTTCTGGTGGGTTGAGCGCTCTGATGAATCTTGTAACAAAGAGTGTTTTTCCACCGATGTCAATTACAGTGATCAGACATTGGCGATCTGGAAATTTCAAGCCACATTCAGCTTTGTACCTTTCAGCTGCTTGAAGAAGCTTCTCATCTTCTTGAGTGTCAAGCTTGAAGAAAAAAACATCCAGGTTTTTTTTTTAAATGTTGCAACTAATGCATAAGAGATTAATACTTTGGATAAAAATTATATTTCTTGTTATGGATGGAAAAAATGCACCAGGAGGATATTCAAAGGATACTTTGATTCAATGAAACTTCAGCCAAGGACCTCACTAGAAGACAGAATTAGTACCTGTCCATGACTCTTTAAAGTAGGTGCATCTTTTTCTGGAATTGCACAACTATCCTGTGTCAAATGCCAGGGAACTTGTCTTAATTGAGATAGATTTTCCACCCTTAATAAAATATGGGGCACTGAAACACACATTCCCATCTATAATTAATTGCCAAATAAACACCCAAATTCACAATATATTTATCTCTTATTTAACTCTTTCACTTGTTTGCATTCCTTCAGTTTCCTATTTCTCTTTTGATTCGTTTTCCACTTCCCTTTTTATTTTCTCTGTAAGTTCAGAAAGTAGTGCAGTAATATAATACTAGTTGTCACAGCAATAGTTGTAACAGTAATAGTAGACTGTGGATATATCAGTATATTTTATCTCTACAGTATATTAAATAATCCCGATTCCCTACTCTGTCTCAGCACCAAACACACCACCATAGAAGTACAGTGTGACTTGAAAGTTTTTGATGGTTCCTACATCTTGTAACAAGTATGATGCTCTACATTACTATTGTCAAAATAACTAGACACATATTTTGTACTGTATAAACATTAATGTTAAGTACACAAGGAAACAAATGCACAGCAAACATAAGTAGTTCTAACCAAGCCATTATTAAAAAAAATTAAACATCATTTACCTTCTTCAACATTTCATTCATCTACACAGATTCAGGAAAGCCAGCAAGAAAAGGGGGGGGGAGGAGAGATATGAACATAATGCAATGGCACAGAATCATGTGAAAGAATATAAAAACTAAGTTGTTAAAATAATAAGGGAAATGTTTGACTATTTATTTATTGTTTTTCCAGAAGTAGGAAGGAATTGTGATTATTAGGAAAAGCAAGGAAAATCTGTCCATCTCTACTGAAACTAGATGACTGAATTCACTCTCAAGGAACAGTTATGTAATCTTTGTTTCAAAGAAATCTTTCAAAATTTTGAAATTTCTGAAATCAAACCATCAAGAGAAGTCCATAATAGTAATTGGACCTGGACATGAATTTTCATGGAGAAAGTTCTGATTAAAAGGATGGGTTAAGGAAAAGGTTAAAGTTAACAGCACAAGAATTCCAACAGGTACTTTTGCTTCCAAAAGGGAATAATATAGAAATAGAAATAGGTACATAGAGATAGAGACAAAGATAGTTATGCAATTCAAAACTGTTACTTTGGGTTGTTTTTTCCTAAATTTATGCAGAAATGACAAGAAGCAAAAATCTTTGGGCTCTAGAGAAGTATATTGAATGCGCATCCCAAAAAAGGCCTTGCCTTCCCTCTGCCAGCAATGTGGACCTTGAACTTATGAAAACATTGCTTCACTCTCCCAAATCCCCAACTTTATTCTCATCTTCTCATTTTATGGTTCAGCACCTATAGTTGCATCTTCAGTTATCTCCAAGTGGTGATGGTCCAATAGCAACTCTAGGCCATATGCTGTTATACTGTTCTATATATAAGGACTCTAGGCAGAGTATATAAGAAATTTCCAGGTAGAGCAGCGGTCCCCAATCTTTCCACCTTGGCGGCCCAGCCAGGCATGGGAAAGTGTAAGTGGCAGCATGCACATGTGCACAGCTCCATTGATATGAGTGGTGGGTGCACGTGCCCTCCACTTGCACAAATGGAGCTTTGCACATGAGGTGAGTTTGCTTGCGCTCATGCTTGAAACTCCATTCACGCGAGTGGAGGGAGCTTGAGTAGAGGTTACTTGTGCTAGCGTATGAAGGGACGCTATGAATGGAACTTCACATAAAAGCACAAGCACCCTCCACTCAAGTGCCCTCCGCTTGTGCAAGTGCAGCTTTGCGTGCAAATGCAGGCGTCATACGTTCATGTGCAAAGGTCCATTTGCGTGAGTGGAGGACATGTGTGCCCTTATCAATAGAGTTGTGCATTCACCTGCCACTCACATACACATGCCCGGGATGAGCTGTCAAGTTGGAAAGGTTGGGGACTGCTACTCTACCTGGAAATTTCTTAATGACAGGATATATAAGGTCCTAGAGTCCTTATATAGAGAACAGCATAACAGCATTTGGCCTAGAGTTTCTGTTGGACCATCACCATTTGAAAATAACTGCATTGGAGTACCCTTAAAACATCCAAGAAGGACTGCTGAGGCATAATATCCAACCTGATTAATGTGAAGGCCTTACTAAATTTTAAAATTGGAATGGATGATAAATATGTGGTTAGAAGGGGATCCTTTTGGAAGCAAATGATAAATATTGGGGTGTGACACCTTACATAGGCTGCAGGAACATAATGGCTCCTTTTGGATGGTAAAACATACAATAATTGTAGATTGTAATTGTGCAACACTTCCTTGGAAAGAAAAATGAGCATGCCAAGGATACATTGCACTCCAAGAAAGGTGTATACCTGTTCAATTAGAGTCCCATTTACTTGCTATTTGTGAATTTTATGAAAATGGAGGCAAACCCCTTTCTAAATATCCAAATTATGCCCAGAAATAAAAGTTGTCCAGGTTTACCCTTTCTTGAATTGATTCTCCAGGAATGAGTTGAGGTTCAATTGTAATGAACAAGGAAAGGTAGGAACCATCACTCAGATGCTGTATGGAATCATATTTTCTGTCATTTTCCACATTTTTCCCTTTGCTATAGCCAAGAAGAACAGGAGGAGTATCAATCTTAAATGTGCCATCAATCTAGATGAAGAGAAACAAAGAGTCTTGAGTAAAAATAACAATAGAAATAGCACTTAAGACTTATATACTGCCCCATGGTGCTTTTATAGTACTGTCTGGTCAGTCTACAGTGTCAGCATATTGCCCCCAACAATCTGGATCCTAATTTTACTAACTTTCAAAGGATGAAGGATGAATCAACCTCAAGCCCATCAGAATTGAACTCCAGGTTGTGGGAAGAGTTAGCTTGCAATACTGCACTTTAACTACAGCGCCACCAGCATTAATAGTCAAGAATCCTGTGATAAGTTATTTATATGCATGCTTGTGTGTAAAAATGCTTTCTTCAGCACTTACTCTTCCTTGAAAATATACTGTTGTAAATGGTATCCGAACCAATCCAAGCCAGTGCTTTTCCATACAGGTATGAACCCCACCAATTTTTCTTTCACGATCATCCTAAAAAATGCCCAAAAATCCTGATCAACATTTGCAAAAAGAACATGCTGAGCTTCCCTATTTCTCCCCCTAGATTCTCTAGAATTAATGTATTTATTTAATTTGTCAAGTTACAAAGCTGTCCATCTCACAGTCTTGACTCTGGGTAATGAAAATACAATTAAACCAACAAATAATAATAATAATAATAACACCATACTAGCAGAATGGCATTCAAAGATAATTCAATCTAGTTCACAAATATAAAAAACTCCAAGATGGCGATGGTGAGCAGCAGCTTTGAGCTTTGCTCTTTTGTACTCTCTATTTTTATTCTTTCAGTACTTTTCTATTTTTAAATTAATTTTTAAATTGCACCACTTGAGAGGTCAGCCTGTTACTCCAGCTTTCTACTCCAGTTATAATTTAAATAATGGGGAAGAGAAAGAAGAGACACTCTGCAATACAGATTTTAACCATGCCCCTGAAAGCAGCAGAAAAGGGAAGACTACACAATGAATAAGCAGACAACATCAGTGAGTAACTTTGCGTCTACTCCTCCATCAGATAGATATAGTATTCATAACTCTTTGGAGAGGGATCTGCAGGTGAAAGGAGGAAGCTAACAGCTTTTAAAATGTTCTCCCTCCTTGACAGAGGATGCCTTTCTCTCCTGACTCGAACTGTTTGTTCAGCAGCTGTAGGGATGATATGAATCTAAAAGGGAACAATGTAATGGATTTCATATCTAAGTAATGTCTGCTTATAACAGTGAGCTCAAATTTTGATATTTTAATCTCAAATCAAAAATAAACGATGCATTAAGGGAGTCCTTTGTAAAGTATACTGAAAACCACCTTAACACAGTAGAAGCAATCAAGAAAACTGTTGCTTACACCAATAAACTTCATGAGACTAAAGGAATTGAGAGTTGCCCTACCCCTGAGTGTTACAGAACAGAAAGGAACAATTTTCAGGCACGAAAATAGCAGAGATGAGACAAGTATAATTATTACTTACAGATCAACCAGATAACCCTGCAAATCTCCAATAACAGAATTAACAGAGGTAATGGGACTTTAAGAAGGCAATTATTTGATCTTTGAATATCCTTTGATAGATGTACTACAGGCCACAGCTAGAAAGGACTGCAGGCCAATTTTGCTGACCTTTAAGCAGTCTACAGTCTCTAATTTGGTGTCTTCTACTCAGAGAAAGCTATTCCACTTCTGGATTGTTTTTCCCAAGAGGATACTATCACTTTTAAACCTGAGTGTAGCTCTTCAAAGCCACATAATTCTGAGGTATTTTGCCTGCAATGTCCTTGAGAAAGAAGAGTGCTAATCAACAAACTCTGAGGAAGCTTGCTGGGAGGAAAATTGATTGATTCATTTGGGGCAATCCCAGATTTAGAGCAAGCAAACATTATACAGAACCTAGATGATCTAAGAGAAACATTGGGGACAATACGCTGTATAGTAAAACCACTAATCAATATGCCTCTACCATGTACTCAGGACTGTGGCAATATGCTTAAACATCAAATTGCTAATACTTCCACAGCATTAATAAAAAACCAGCCACATTGTTAACTAGTGGTGGATCTCTAGTGTTTAAACCAGCCTCTGGTAACTTGCAGCCAAACTGTTGTCACAACTACAGAATTCCAAATATAAAGACCTGTCTTCTTTTGTCTTCTTTGAATTCAGATGTGCTTCCAATATCTGTCTACAGCATAGCTCCCCATTTACATCCCACAGAAAATGTCTATAAATCCTTATGGGGTCTAAATGGGATGTTGAAGATCGAATTGCTAAAGGTGATGAATCCTTGCTCCATCATTTGGCAACCTCCTAGAGTCAAAAGCCTGGTTTCAAATCACATGCCATCTCTGGGGCTATCTCTTTTGACACTGACATTCTCCTCTGATTCTCAGTTTTTAACATCCCCTGCTGGGAAGCAGCACTGGTATTATTGTGGTTACAGTTGTTTGTAGTCTGTGGTGTGTGAGTAGTTGATTGTACACTCCCAATTGAGTGGGAGCTGGATGGAGGATTTGGAATGAGTGGTCTGCCCCAGCAATTGATGGACTCTGATGGGTTCCAGAGAGAACTGGGGAATATCCCAGAGGTGTTGCTTAATGGTCCTGCTGAAGCCGTGCTTGTGGCCTGTAATCTAAGAATGGCCATGACTTTGAACAGGATCATGCCCATGCTGCATCTCTTGACTCATTGTTCCTGACCCTCCCAATGGTTCACAGAGGAATTACAGGTTCTGTAAATAGGCAAGAGATGCTTAGAGCACCACTGGAGGAAGACAAGGTATGACTCCAACTGAAACCGACTTAGAACTACTATTAAGGCATACCTCATGGCAATAAGAATGGAGAAACAGCAGTATTTCATTATTCTTATTTCATCCTCAGAATGCCATCTGGCAACCCTGTTTTGGGTTGCCTGTTCCCTCCTGGGTTGGGAGGCTGGGGTGATCTTTTACAGGGCTGGGCAGAGGAGTTTGTTCAACATCTGATGGACAAAGTCACTCGAATCCATTCCCAGCTGGATCCCATGCATGGAGATAGTCCATGTGAGATGCCTGGGAAGATTTCTTGCCCTGTTATCTGGGAACAGTTTGATTCTGTTGACCCTGATGAAGTGGACAGGGCGCTTGATGCTATCAGTGCCACCACCTGTCAGTTAATCCTTGTCTCTCCTGAATGGTGTAAGCCTCCAGGATGGTGACTAGCAGGCACGTCCAAGCAGGATTAATACATCACTAGAGGATACATTTCTTATGCTTTTAAGGAAGTCCTGGTTTGCTCCCTCCTTAACAAGCCATCACTGAACCCCACTTGTCTGGACAATCTTTGTCCAGTTTCCAACCTTCCATGTTTAGGGAAAGTTGTATAAAAGGTGGTGGCCTGCAGCTGCAGAGGTTCTGGATGAAACAGATTATCTGGACCCCTTTCAGTCAAGATTCAGGTCCGGTTATGGGATAGAAATGTTATTGGTTGTGCTTGTCAATGATCTCTTGCGAGAGTGGGATGGAGGTAGTGCAACCATCCTCGCTCTTCTTGATCTCTCTGCGGCTTTCAATATCATTGACCATGGTATACTTTTGGGTTGGCTGTGTATTCTCTCTACTCATTGTCAACATCTATATGAAACTGCTGAGCAAGATAATCTGTCACTACAGGTTGAGGTATCTACAGTATGCCGATGACACTGAATTTTATATTTTCACTCTTGGTAATGCTGTAACCACCCTCTCATGGTGCCTGGCAGCTGTGGGGGCCTGAATGAGGGAAAATAGGCTTCCACTGAACCCTAGCAAGGCCAAATGGCTTTGGATACATAGGGCTCCAGGATTCAGGACTTTGTCATCTTTGACTCTGGATGGGGTGCACTGCCCCAGACAGATCTGGTCTGCAGTTTCGGGGTTCTCCTGGACTCATGACTCCTGCTCGAGGACCAGGCTGCAATTGTGGCTAGGAGAGCCTCTTTTCTGGATCAGGAGTCCTTGCGCTCAGTCGTTTAGTTCCTAGTCATCTCACAGTTGGACTATTGTAATATGCTGTTCATGGGGCTACACTTCTGTGGACCATTCAGAAGCTACAGCTGGTACAGAGTACAGCAGCATGGGCAGTTTTGGGGGCCCTAGAATGCCCCCAGTAGCACCACTGCTCTGTGAGCTGCATTGGTTACTAGTCTGTTTCTGGGTGCAATTCAAAATGTTGGTGATCACCTTTACAGTCCTTCATGACATGGATCTAAGTCACATGAGGGACCATCTCACCACACTGGGATTGGCCCGCCCCACTAATGCCAGCAGAGGAACCATGCTGCGGGTTTTGTTAGCCCAATTATTCCAGCTGGTGAGGTCCAGAAAAAGGGCCTTCTCTGCTGCTGCTCCTGCCCTCTGGAACATCTTGTGCCCGATGTGAGGTTGGCCCCAACCCTCCTATTCTTTTGTAAGGGCCTGAAGACCTGGCTCTGCCAGTTGGCCTAAGCCCCAATGGGGGAATAGCACAATGGAGGTGATTGATCAAGTAATAACAGATCCCACCTCCCCCATTTTGCCCCTGGTCTCCCCATGTGTCCTTGGTTTTTAATTCTTACTTTTAATTTATCTATATTTGTATGTATATGTATATCTATATATACGTATCTTCTCTCTCTCTTTCCCTCCCTCCATCCCTCTTTTCAGATGACAATTTTGAACTACCAGTTAGGTAAGTAAACTCTTTCTTTGTTGGTTTAATAGCCTGATATTTATTATCTGTCCTTTAGCTACAGAGTTAAATTCATCCTATTTTAATATCATATTCGAATGCCAACAAAGTGTCATCCTGAATTTCAGCTTGCTTTGCTAGATGCCAACCTGCCATAGACTATAGGGGGAGGGAGCTGCTGGGAAGGGGGAAACTACTTGTCGTGTCTTCCTGAGACATCGGTTGTCATCCAAGGCCAGAGACCTGGGAGGGGAATGTAGCCCGCAGATGCAGGGAAGGTTATCTAAACAATTCCTTTGAATGTAACTGGACAATAGGGAGATAATGGTGGAGGAATGGTAAAGTTAACCAGGGAACCTTCGTGTACAAACCCTTAGTTCTGGCTTTGCTGTACTGTAAGCACTTGGCTTTTAGTAAAAATATACCTTTCACACAAATGGAATCGAGGGTCTTTCTTTCCCAAGTTGGGGCAGGTGTGACACAAAAAATATTGATAGCCTTTTTTCATCTGAGGTTTCCAAATTTTACTTTATTCTTTCTTAAACTTGTTTGGCAGTGAAATATGGGATTGGTAGAAGAAGTAACCAGTAAACCAATCAAAACAAAAGCCACCTCACTAGGTCTTTTGCATCTGGGAGCAATGATTGAGTGTTCTGGTTTTTCTAATATTAACCCCTTGGAATAAATTAATCCTTGACAATAGAATAAAAACCTGTTCATGCAGAAATGTGCAGGATTTCTTCAAAGGATGTGGAACAAGCAGTTCCATGGTGTCCTTTGAAGATGCCTAAGAAATTCTGAAAGCCCCAAATGTATTTTGTTATGTCCCGTGGTTATGATAATCAACGTGCCGGCTATCTACGCCGCTGTCAAAGCCCTCAGGTTTTGGTGCCAGAATGCAGCTCTCTGATCCCGCACTATATAAAGAGCTGTCAGACGAGAGCCGGCGCCGGGTTCACTCACTTCTGTTAGCAGTTTGCCTCACATGTTAGCGCTTGTTAGCAATAAAGGTTGTTGTTCAGAATGACCAGTCTCGGCTCACTGATTGCCCATGCACAGTACTTAACATCTTTAGTAAAGACCCAATGCAGAAAACAAGAGGAAGGACAATTATTTTCCTTCATTCCTTTACCACTTCTCTTGATTGCTCTGAGCACTTTTTTAATATTATATCTTTCACAACTGTATACTATATATTTAGTGAAGACATGATGATGCCAGTCACTCTTGACTACATGGTGATCTAGTAGTTAAGGCGCCAAAAGGCAAGTGAGTTATAGTTCTTCCTTAGGCAAGAAAGTTGGCTGGAAGACCTTGGGCCAGCCACCCTCTCTCAGCCCAACCCACCTCACAGGGTCATTGTTATAGTGAAAATAGGAGGAGGAAGCAGTATTAGGTATGTTTCCCAATATGAGTTATTTATAAAATAACAATAAAGATGACAGCTTCTGTAACAGAGACAAATTCTTTGTGTGTCTAATCACATTTGGTCAAATAAAGTTATTCTATTCTGTCCTGTCCTATCCTATTCAATACATAAAATCAGAACTAGGTTTCCTGTGTTCACTGGTGAAAATAATTCCAGTATGTTTCCAATGATACATCCACAGTTATCAGCAAAGAGTGAAACTCTAAAAGCGCTTCCTTATTTTAATCTTCTCTTCCCTTTCCCCTCACAAAGTGCTTGAATGTTCAAACTACCAACCTTCAGAATATCCAATCTAATCTGTGTTGGTCAGCAAATCCTGGAGAGAGCACTTTGCTTTTCATATCTGAATATTCTGTGCCTGGGACTCCATTAGATGAGTAAATGTAACCTCATCTTCCAGACCTTTTCAATTTGTTTTCTCAACACACAGGGTCAAGAGAATTTTTCAGATGATTTGCTCACCTCTAAGATATCATGCAGTACTTCATCAAATATGTTAATGAAGATGTCATCCTTCACTGACTGCAGACTAGAGAGGCTATAGTCACTGTTAGGAGCTCTGTAAATGATATTTTAAAACAGAGATACAGTACAGATCAAAATATAATTTGCAATACGTCAACATGGCAAATACTTGTTTTCTCTTTCCTTCTTACCTATTCTCTAAGACTAGCCCAATTTTTATAATGATTTCGTCACAATACAATATCCTATTATCCTGTTCCATTAGAAGGGTTAGTAGAGTATTAGAGAGTTCAAAGGTTTAATTCCCACCCCATCAGAATCCCAATCTTTCATTCAGATGTGAACAGAAGCTATCTCATTCAATAAGGGAATGATAAAAAAAATGCCCAAAGCTGGAGAGGGAAAGTGATACACTGGTAGAATCAAGATCTGGACCCGGATGAAGTTTTTCTCAGTCTTCAGCCATGTTTTTAAACTCATTTCCTTTGCAGTCTTCTACAGAAATCAAAACTGTTTTTATTTTCAGAAAAATACAAAGCCATTTTGTTATACTAATGGACACTTACTGGTGGGAATTCATCTAAAGCAATTTAGTTTTTCACACAAGGTTTTCATTTGCCACTTTGTGAGGTACAGAATCAAATGCTAAATAACAGGGGTAAGTAACAGGGGCAAGAAATATTTCCAAATTTGGCTTAAAATAACAAAGACCAATTCAAAATCTCCCTCCTTCAGAAACCTAAAGGAGAAAAAGAGGAGGAGGAGGAGAAATAATCATCCTCAGTTGTGTCCAAATGCACGATTCAATCTTGGCCTTTTTGTCCCACCCAATGTAGTTCTTCTTCAATGGAAAGAAGGCTTTATGGGATCCATTCCTACCTAAATGGAAGTTCCAGCTCTTCACTCCAGTTTGGATTTGATCCTTCTGCGGTGGTTGTCTGACAAACTGTTCTCTGGAAAGAAACCTCTACAAAAGGTCGAACTGAAACCTACAATTAAACAGAACTCAAAGCTTTGATAGGTTAGATGAGATGCAAAGCTCGGATATGTCAAACTACATTTTCCAACTGAAACTAGAAACTGTAGATACCTCCAAGCATATTATAAACATCCATTAAAATAAATATATAAATAGTTACTTTTACAGTCATAGGTATGGACACTTTCTGGAAAAAATTTCCAGAGTCAAAATTTTCTATTTCATGTAAATTTGGCTGTTTTAAAATAGTATAATATTTTATTGTTTGATTACCTAGTCAATACTGTTTCTAACATTCAGTGCTTCTAACACTTAACATTAATAACATTTATCTGAACATCAAAGATTTTTTAAATAACACTTTCCCCCCAAGTCAAATGATATAGACTATGGATAACAAGATGAATAGGCTAAGTGGAAATATCTTCATTTATAAACGGAAGTCTCCTGGAAAACATCCTTGAAAGCTTTCAAATTCAAAATTTAGCAAAAAAACTACATGACTATTGAGAATTTACATGAAAGCACATGATCAAAATTGTGTAAGAATACATTCCATTTAGCCCAGTCTGTAAATGGGTATGTTGGTTTATCAAATACATGCAATGGGTATTGTCTTTTTCTCTTTTTTTGGTGGTAGGATTGACCAAACAAAGACACTTTTATGATTTCAGTGCTAGGCAGATGTTAAAATAAACTAAATCCCTCAGTATTTCACTTGCATTTTTACTCGGCATGGGAGACCCAAGTCTATTACTTTCTGATCAATATATGGAGTACTATATATAAACTGATATTATTTAACAAGCTAGAAAGAAAAAAAGTAGAAAAACAAATTTTCAATAAATTTATATACATTCTTAGGAAAATGTTATTTAAATACATTGGTAAATAGTATTTAAAATATATTAAAGAGTCTTGGGCTTGGGCAGCTAATATAATAATTATATTAGGAATATTTCTTCTTCTACAGCAGAATATATTGCCACTAGAAGTATTAAATCTTTTTTTGAGTGTTAGCTATATTTATCAATTTCACAGAATGAACCCCTCAAGAATAGTGGAATGGTGATCCCTATACATAAAAAAGAATAAGGATATTGTTATCATTCAACTATTTATCCATTCGTCCCCTCTAGGTTCATGGCATTGTAAGGTACCTGGCTAAATGTCCAGTCCATACTGTGGTTGGGGCTGTGTGGAGTTGCAGAAGCAACAAACATCTCATTGAAAGTCCATGATGATTTAGATGGCTGCTGAATTTTGCTTTACAAAAAGATGTAGAAAAAGTCAATAAACTTCTAATACGATTTTAAAAAATAAAACAAAAAGATTTTAAGTATATAAATTTTGTAAAAGTGATGATGACATTTGCACAGCAATAATACAAACAAATCATTCCCTTCCCTCTTGTTTTTGCTATTTTTTCAATTTGCACACATACACTCCACCCACCCAAACCGCCCCAAAAATTTGGCTCAGCATGAACAAGTACAGGTTTACTTCCCCCATTATTTGCACTACTTATTTGTACTACTTATATACTGTACTGTTGATCTTATTTGTACTCCTTATATACTGTACTGTTGATCTTTGTAACAGTTAAAATGTAGTAAATGTGAATAAATTAAAAAAACCAACAACTGACTAAAGTTATCACACTACAAAGGTAAGTTGTAATAGCAGTGATAATGAAAAATAAAATTAATAATGAAACTAAAATAATATTAACAATGCCATTTAAATATTTCAAGTGAAATAAAGATGGCAAGAACCAGTGGTGGTTTTCAGCCAGTTCGCACCTATTTGGGAGAACCAGTTGTTAACTTTCTAAGCAGTTCAGAGAACCGGTTGCTGGAAGAAATCTCATTTTGGTTTTTTCCCACTTTACAGGGCTCATTCTGTAAGGAAGGCAGGAAGGAACATTCTGGTGTTGTTTCTAGTCTAATCTTTATTGCCCTGCTTACAGAAGCTCCGGTTAACTCTTATTACATTGTAACATTGTAAGGCCCATCGATCTGAGTGACATTGAGTTGGCCATATCCACCCAGTCAAATGACCACCAAGCCATGTCTACCCAGCTGGTCATTAGGGCAGAGAACCGGTTGTTAAATTATTTGAATCCCCCCACTGGCAAGAACCAACTATTAAACTAACTACTCCTCAGAGATATTTTATCTTATCTCAGTAGGACCTGGAACAAAAGAGAATAGGTTTTGGAAAATCCTGGGATGTTCACATATGATGGTTTGTGAAAATGACCTTGGGATACAGGAGAAAAAGCCACAGTCAAGGCAATAGTTACACAAGACAGATCTCAGCATATAGCATATTGGCAATATCTTGGAAAGGCCCTCCCTAGTTTCCTGGAAAGTAGAAATAAGAGTGTGGGAAGGCAGAGATGTGCTTTCAGACTTGTAAGCTGGATGCAAGCTGCCCTTTGAGGTAGTCTAGATGAGAAATAAAAACCATGAGTATTAACACTACTTCTGTTACAGGTAGGCTTCAACTTACAACCACAATTGAGTCCAAAATTTATGTTGCTCAATGAGATATTTGTTAAGTGAGTTATGACCTGTCTTACCACAGTTATTCAGTGAATCACTGCAGTTGTTAAGTTAGTAATAGAGTTGTTAAGTGATTCTGGCTTCCCCATTGGTTCTGCTTGTCAGAAGGTCACAAAAGGTAATCACGTGACCCCAGGACACGGCAATCATCATAAATATGAATCAGTGGCAAGTATCTGAATTTTGATCATGTGACTATGAGGATCCCACAATGGACATAAGTGCAGAAACCAGCATAAGTAACTTTTTTCAATGTCATTGTAACTTTGAATGGTCCTTAAATTAACTGTTGTAAAGTTGAGGACTACCTACTTTGTTTCACTGAAAATAAGACATGGTATTATATTTTTTTGGGTCGCCAAAATAACCACCAGGGCTTATTTTCGCGGTAGGTCTTATTTTTTTCACAGCCACATTGGAGCAGGAAGCGATGTAGGGGGTGGAGGTGGAGGATGAAGTGAGGCAGTGGAGTGGTGGTGGAAGACGAAGCAATGCACCAGTGCCATGGTCACTAAGCGAGGTGACGGGTGGAGGACGAAGTCAGGCAGTTGGGGAGCAGTGAAGGAGAAAGTGATGCAGTGGTGCCATGACCATTAAGTGAGGCAGTAGGTGGAATGGAGGATGAAGCAATGCACCAGTGGAGCAGCCACTAAGCGAGACAGTGGGGGTGGAGGACAAAGCAAGATGGGGGGTATGGAGTTGCCCCACACATCCCGCACTGGCTTACCTGATGGTCCCACAGCTAGGCCATCAACGTGCTTTGAGAACTGCCTGGCCTCATGTCAGCGGCTCCAGCAGTTCTATACAGGATCGGCCTGCTGCTGCTTCTTCTTGCTTGCTCCCGTAATGAAGCAGAAGGCTGAGAAATACACTGGTGCCGCAACCACTGACAGAGGTGATGGGAGGGTGGAGGATGAAGCAAGGCGGTGAAAGGTGGAGGATGAAGCGATGCACTGGTGCCGCAACTACTAAGCAAGGCAGTGGGGTGGGTAGGTTGGAGTACTCTAAACCCTAACCCCACTCCTAACGCACCTCACCCCAGGGCAACAAATGCCAAACCCTAACCCTAACCCACCCCAGGGCAATCACAATGCTGATGTACATTTATTCAAATAGTCATGTCATCTTCTTCTGGAAAATCATAATAACTCTCCAACACTGAATTCTGGCCTGAATTTCTTGCAACTCCATTTCCTGTAAACCATTGGCCCCAATTTCTCATGTCTAGCAATAGAGGTTTCTATAAATGAGTACTTCTTGTCCATGTAGCCTGCTCATAGTACATTGGCAACACAGGTGTCAGTGATTTTATCCCATGAATTATTCACCCAAGTCACAACCTATGTCAGGCTAGGCTTCACAAAGTTTCCATGCTGATTTCTCCATTCTACTTTCAATGTAGCCACTGATTTCCATGTGCAAATGGTCCTTGAATGGCTTGCTTATTGCAGTATCAAGCGTCTAGAGATAAGCAGTCATTCCTGTGGGAATCATTATTTGATCTATTCTTCTCTGTGCAAGGAACTTCTTCATGTCTTTAGTGCGGTGAGTGCTGGGTGAATCCCAGACTAGCAGACCTCTTTGGTCACCTTGCACAATAGGTGGCAGCATTAAATCGATCCACTTCCTTATAACAGCGTTGATTTCAAGAACATAAATGGCTGAAAAAGTTCAATATTACCTTTCTTGCCCTTAGTAATGATTAGAGATGGGGTTTTCTTTCCATCCAGACAAATTGCCAAAATATAGGTAACACGTGCACTTTCGTAAGCAGTGGAGGGAATGTAGATTGACAAGGCACTCCTCTGATCAATTGTCATTTGAAATCCTTGGCCCGTAAACACTGCAGTTTTATCCATTGCAATCATGTTGTAGAGTTGGTATTTAGAAAAGTCAATGCCATCAACAAAGGACTTGAATGCAAGTCCATGTTTAATAAGTTCAGTATCTTCCAGCTTGAACAGTGTTGTCTTAGAGACCGTTTATATCACTGAAGGAAGCCATCCAGCCAATGTCCCATCAGAGCATGTTATAGTGAGTTTCCAGCATGTTTCAGAGTATTTCAGCTTATTCCAGCTTGTTTCATAGTGTTTCAGCAGAGCCTGTTTTGGCGCAGATCATCTGGTAGCCGCCATTAAAGCAATACAAACCATGTGGCTCAAGAAAAGAAATCCCCTCCTTGATGACCTTCAATACTGCTTCATTACCTCAATACTTAAAACATTGATAAACTCATAGTTTGACTAATGCAAAATAATATAATTGATTGAAGCATTGATTAACTAATTAGCTAATTGATTGGCTAATTAACTAATTGATTGGTTTAAGTATAGATTATTGACTAACCTATAAACTGGTTAGCATGACTAGTAACTGACTGATTGAGATTGATCACAGTATCATCGATTGTTTAGTTAATTAATTGATTGCCTACTAGATTAATAGTTCAGTTTAATCGAATACCATGTTTTCCCGACATATGGCCTGGGCCTTATTATCGGGGGGGGGATTATT
>JANHFT010006107.1:3853-21597 GCA_032467955.1 Pseudoxenodon macrops | reverse complement strand
CCAGTTCACCAAACTGCTCAGAAAGTTAACAACCGGTTCTCCTGAAGTGGTGCGAACTGGCTGAATCCCACCACTGCTGTATCCTCCACCTTGGGCCTGATAGGTATTTACACTAGATTACCTGCTGGCAGGCACTAGTGCCACTAAATCCTCATTTTAGAGCATTTCAACATGTGCCATGCTCGTACCAATCACTGGCCCTGGGAAAGCATGGCCTGTGTGATTTGGAAACTTTGAACATGCTAACTGAAGTATACAAAAAGCCACCTCATTATGAAAACTACCCCACTGATCCAGGGGGAGACGGAGAAAACATGAATGGTTCTTCTTTTCTTGAATTCCAGATCTTGAGATCTTGATGGGGCAGATAGGAGGAGAATATGTTTAGAAAGAGATGCCTCTCATACCTATCCACCCTGCCATTGCTAGATCATGTTTACCAGAAAGTAAGAAATGCACCTAAGCAGCAAGACAAGGGTATCACTCTTTTAACACTAACACTAACCCTTGGCAAACACCTGCCAAAGTGTGCTTGACCTCACAGCTCTTCTCCTTGAGGTCTGGAGCCTGCATTCTATCTCACCCTTCCCTCCCCACTAGTTCTTGACAACTTGACAACAATCCCGTCTTCTGTGAGTGTTTGCAGACCTCCCAAATTCTCTGCACAGGCCTGTTTTTGGTCTCCCGAACCCCTCACACCAGGGGTGAAATCTAGTAGGTTCTGACAGGTTCTGGAGAACCGGTAGCAGATATTTTGAGTAGTTCGGAGAACCGGTAGTGATAATTTTGAGTAGTTTGGAGAACAGGCAAATACCACCTCTGGCTGGCCCCAGAGTGGGGTGGGAATGGAGATTTTGCAGTAACCTTCCCCTGCCACACCCACCAAACCATGGCCACAGAACCAATAGTAAACAAAATTTCACCACTGCCTCACATGTCTCATTTTTGCCCTCCCTGGCCCCCAGGAACACTCTGCAGGCCTCCCAAACCCTTCAAGCATCCTGTTTTTTTCCAAAAAAATGCCACAGGGGGGGTGGGAGGCCAAAAACATCCATATTCTGTCTATAAGACACACCAAATTTTTAACCCACTTTTAGGTTGGGGGGGGAGTGAGTCTTATATTCTGAAAAATATGTTAGGTAATTTTTAAATCAGTATGTTAGCTATAGTTGTGCTTTTTGTTAATTTGCAGCACCTTTTCTTGGAAGAGACTGATCTTTCTATAGACATTAAGAAAAGGGATGCAGGAGAATAAACAAGCATCCAATAAGGGAATCATATAGAAAGCAATGCTTTAGTGCTCACTGTTTGCCTGAGGGCACAGATAACACTCACCCAAAGTGGCCTCAATGACTCTCAGAGAATTAATGACTGACCTTCACTGCTAACAACCAGATGACTGCAAGGAATATAAATCCTTCCATTCCTCCACCACCACCTATTCAGTCAGAACTGCAGAAACTTCTTGGATGAGAAGCAAAATGTCTTCAAAGAAAAAATAAAGAAAGTACAGTTGCCTTTTGAAAAAACATCTTTGGGACCTCAGCCTCCCTTGATTTCCAAAATTTCCTGGTCAGCACCTGACACAGGTTCACAGAAGGTTGGATGCAGCCAAAACTGACATGTCGTGCAATCTATGGGCAGCATAAATGGGGAGTCTCACTCTCTCTCTCGTACACACACACACACACACCCATACTAATGCACACACACACACGTATGTGTACATGTGTGCACATACATACATAGGACACAGGACACAAATATTGTAGGGTACTTATGTGAAGCCTCTGGTTCAAGCAACTGTTGGCCCCAAACTCCCTTTGCTCTCTGTGTTAAAAAAGGCAGAGTCCAAGGTAGAGCCCTCCAGACAAATGGCTGGGTGAAGTTGACCATTGTTGACACTTTGACCATTAGCCAGACTAACACATGTTTGCATAGTTGGTTTCAAACCAGAAAACACTTGTGGGTCATTTGTAATATGCTGACTGGCCCCACTATCCAACACCCAAATGTTCCTGGTATTTTCAGATGTTGTTGCTGCCAGCGAAAACAATGCTGAAGAACCGCTCCTCATGTGTTGGGTGGTCCTGCGCCCTTGTCTCGCTTCTCCTTTGTTTCTCCTCTCAGGGCAGCTTCTCTGGATATGCTCAGTAGAACCACATGTGTAGTATCTCTTCACAGTATAAACTGTCTCAGCTGCTCTGCCGGCATCCTGGACTGTTGCAGATGCTGGCCTGTGCTGAGCGTTCTCTCCTGCCTTTCCTTATTGCCTCTCCAGATGTTTCTGCTCCTCCTCTAACAATCAACCAGTCAAATATGCCATGGTTAAATCCTGCTCTTGCATTGACTCTAGACTAGTCACAAGAATGTCCCCTGAACTGTCCAAGGAACTGAGCAATACATACACCTTGTGTGCCTCAGTAAACATCATTCCTCTTTCCTCTAACTCAACAAATGTCTTTCTTATATCCTGCAGATGTGTGGACATGTTCTTCCCCGGCTTCAGTTGTGCTTTATATAGTCTCCTTGTCAGCAACACTTTACTGCCCACAGACTCTCTCTTACACACTGCACAATGCCTCCCAGCACTCTTTCGCAGACTGGAGACCCCTCACGTGTATCAGCTGACTGTCCTCTAAAGCCAGAATTATGTAGGCTAATGCCTTTTCATTTCTTCTCTGGTCCCCAACATCCAGGACTGCTGTTGGATTAGTAACAACCATCCACAACTTCTCCCTCCACAGGTACATTTCCATCTTCACATTCCAGGAGAGGTAGCTTGTCTCATTCAGCCGAGACACCAAGACATCTCCTCCCATTACTTTGACGGAGGCCATGCTGCCTGCTTTCTTTTACTAGCCACTAACCACTATCAAACCACATTGTCCAACCTCTCTGGCTCTGGGGCAAGGTTTCACTGGGTTTCTCTTCTCTCTAGTCTCTCTAGTCACTCTGGCCTTCTTTCTGGACTGGGCCCATAACCTGTCGGAGTGTTTACACTGTGATTACTATTTTGAGACAACCCAGGAGCAAAACACAGGACACAGGCTTTGTCATTACAAACAGTGGTTTATATACAAGACTTCTATACACAGACATACACATGGTAGACACATACCAGGCAAGCAAGCAATCTTCAACTCTACATGGAGAGCTACAATGCAGATAGAACACGACAAGGAGAAAGAAACATGAGGAGAGAGAGTGAGATGCCCTCTCATGGACTCCTTTATATAGACAGCTTCTTAAAGTGGCAATATCCCTGCTGACTCATCCTCAGTTCATCATCCTGATTACAGCTTTATAGTTGCTGGTCACCTTTAAAGTGTTAGCCTGACACAACACTTCATTCTCACTTACCATTCTTCTTCCAATATAACCCAAACCTCATGGAAATGAGGTTCCCAAAGAACTGTGATGGGGATGACACTGAGACCTTTGTAACTTACTTTGAAACATCTGTTAAATATATGGCACCCCCATAGCCTATTTGTTAATCCCCATGCTGAGAAAAATACAGACTAGCGAAAAATGCAAATATTAATTATGAATTCATTTATTTTATTGTTTAATATTGGATTTTAGTTTCATTAGTTTTACACTGTTCATAATTTTATCTGATTTTAAATAAACTAGATTGTCAAACAGGTGGAAAGGAAGCAGATAAACATAATAATAATGAATAATTAAATGTTATGAGCCTAAGAAATCATTTCAGTATTAGTTCCCTACTTTTATCATTAGATGCTCCTTAGTATTTAGATCTGGTCTCAGGAGGATAATGAAGCACTTGGGGAAGAAGATGCAGCTAAGCAGTCCCGCACCAGAGGCTAAGATGGAGAAAACCTGCACGGCCACCATGGACTTTCCTTTGGTACTCAGGTAGGTGGGCAGGAAGGAGATCCAGACACTGCAGAAGACCAGCATGCTGAAGGTGATCAACTTGGCTTCGTTGAAGGCCCCAGGCAGGTTCCTAGCAAGGAAAGCTACTATGAAGCAAATGGCAGCTAGGAAACCCATGTAGCTGAGGGTGATGTAGAACATAACAACGGAGCCTTCATTACATTGAAGAATTATCTCCCCAGGCTGGGAGTGGAGGTCAGAGTCAGGGAACGGGGGAGAGACTCCCAGCCACATAGCACAGATGAAAATTTGGACACCAGAACAAAAAAGGATAATGGAGTTGGCCAAGCTCTTTCTTAACCATCTTCTCATTCTGCTGCCTGGTTTTGAGGCCAGGAAGGCCAGCACCACCATGATTGTTTTGGCTAACACAGAAGACACAGCTACTGAGAAGACAATGCTGAACACCATTTGCCGGAGAAGACAGGTGGCTTTCCTTGGTTGGCCAATAAAGAGAAAGGAGGATAAAAAGCAAAGCAGGAGAGAGACCAGGAGGATGTAGGAGAGGTCCCGGTTGTTAGCTTTGACAATGGCAGTTTCTAGATATATAAGGAATATGATTAAAACAAATCCTGTGGTTAGGAACAAGAGTAGGACAAAGGAGACCAGGATGATGCCCAGAGGTTCCTCATAAGACAGAAAGATTATTCTTTTGGGAATACACTGGACTCGATTCTTGGTTGGATATTGATTATCTGGGCACTTGATGCATTTTTCAGTATCTGAGAAAAAACAAAAAAATCATTTATATCTTTTTACATTTCAAGAAATATTTTTTTAGCAAATGGCAAAAAATATAATGCTTATCTGACTGCCCATCTTAAAACCTATCTTTGGGCAACTTAAGTGTAAAAAAACCCCTAATATATACAATAATGAAAACAAGAACAAAATTAAACCCAAAAAGAAATACCTGGCACCCCAATCACCATTCACTAATGCAACCCACCACATTCTCATCCTATACTGATCTTGCCTTACTCCAATTCCTGGGAGAAGAGCCAAATATCCAAAAGGTTAGGAGGATGGACGCCCAGAGGTGTGTTCCTACTGGTTCTAACCAGTCAGTCCTTTAGAACTGGTAGTAACTCAGCAATGATGTCATGGAGTCAGTTCCTTTGGTATCTCTGTGGGTGCCAGCATTTGGGATTTTGCTTCTGCACATGCACAGAAGCTATTTTTGATTGCTGCGTGTGCATGCACGAGGCACGACCCTGAGCAAACCGGCAGCAAAATTATTCACAACCCACCCCTGTGGACGCCTGCTGGATTTCAAGGGTGAAAGTGTTCCATAAGGCAGGAGTTGCAACTGAAATGTCTGGCTTTGGAAGTCCAAAAAGTAAGAAATAATTACACACACACACACACATCATCTTCCTTCCTTTTCTGTAAAATACTAAGAAAAAGTTGCAGAAAAGACCAAAAAGTGAAGCTGCTAAAAGTAAAAGAACATCATCTCAGTTTTTCTTCTTCTCTAAGACTTCAGACAATAGCCCCAGGCAAACAGCATCCTTCAGCTTAAAAAAAAGTTGACTTTTTTTTTGGACTATAAGACATTTTGAATTATAAGACACACCTAGCTTTTGGGGAGAAAAACAAGAAAAAAAATCTGCCTCCCAGCAATTTGCCTCCTTGAAGGAAACAGTAAACAGTCTGGTCAGCTTCATCACAGCCTGATTTAGTATGAGCAGCTGATTTGTGGTTGGTTCGGGTTCCAGGAATACCGCCTATCAGCTGTTCCAGGCTGTGGGGACCACCACCACCCATCACCGCCACCTATCCCTACTGCCTGGAATGGGCCAAAAACAGGGTACACAGAAGCTGAAAATGGGGTGCAAGGAGGCCAAAAATGAGACACCTGGAGGTCCAAAATGGGGCTAGCAGTGGCGGCGATAGGCAGCAATCCCTGCAGCCTGAAACAGCTGGTATTCCGGGAGGTAGATGAATTTAGTACCATTTCCTCTGGTATTACTCACCTTCCTGAATAGAGATAGTCCCTTCTGGGCAAGGAACACAGTCATAACAACAAAGTGGCTCTCCTTCCCGAGCCTGCTTGACAAAACCGGGATGACATTTTTCCACACATTTGGACTCAGGCAGAGACTAAGCAGAAAAAAAAGGAATGCCAAAGAAAATGTGTTAGGACTCATCATCCATGGAGGAAGCCATTAATTGTAGCCAAATAGATTCTGGGCTTCACTTATAAGCATAAAATCTAGATCAAGAGACAACTGGACCTTCTAGCTTTTCTTTGAAGTCATTTCGTTTCTCATCCAAGAAGGTTCTTCAGCTCTGATTGGATGATGGGGAATGGAAGGATTTATACTCCTTGTAGACAGCTGGTCATTTGTATGTATATAGCCTTACATTTCCAACCATCCAGTGAGAGCTGAAGATGCTTCTTGGATGAGAAGTGAAACATCTTCATGGAAAAACCAGAAAGTCCAGTTGCCTCTTGAAAGAGCACCTTTGGGACAACCATGACCTGGATAACTCGGAATTTCTATAGCAGTAGCAATAGCACTTACTCCCAGCAGAATTTTACAAGACCTTACAGAATATTTTGAGTGAGAAAATGTTGGAATTATTTAATGATCTGCTATTAAAGGCAAAAATCCCTGACTCCTGGTCAGAAGCATATATAACTTTGATACCGAAAGAGGATGCAGACTTGCAACAAATAAAAAATTATAGACCAATTTCCTTATTAAATGTGGATTATAAAATCTTTGCATCGATTATGGCAGAACAACTGAAGAAAGTATTGAATGAATTTATTCATCCAAATCAAAATGGGTTCTTGCCTAAAAGACAGATAAGAGACAATATGAAGACAATACTGAATACACTGGAATATTATGAAGCACACTCCGAGAAGCAACTTGACTTGTTATTCTTAGATGCACAGAAGGCCTTTGACAATGTGAACTGGAAATTCATGACACTGCAATTAGAAGTAATGAAATTTGGAGATAATTTCTTGAATGTGGTTAAAACAGTATATAAGGAACAATTTGCAAAAGTAATGTTAAATGGTGAAATGACAGAGAAAATTAAAATTGAGAAAGGGACTAGACAAGGATGCCCTTTATCTCCTCTACTGTTCATATTAACTCTGGAAATTCCTTTGCCTCATGTACCCTCTGAAGAACACTTCTGCCAAAGGCCACCTCCACCGAAGCGCAAGAGTCCAACTTATAATGGCGTATAAATGTCCTGGCACTGGTAGGTGTTGGAATTCATATGCCTTGGTGATACACGCCCTAATCCACCTGCCCAATATAGATGAGGTGACCCTGTTGCCCATTGAGGCCGGCTGGAACAAGATGAATAACTATTTCGTTCTCTTCAGGGAGGCTGTCCTCTTGACACAGATACGAAGAGCCCTGTGGACGTCCAGGGTGTGCCATCTACGTTCCAGGTGGTGTGTGGGATCTGGGCAGAAGTTGGGCAAGACCAGTTCCTGCGCCCTGTGGAATCAGGTGTTGACCTTTGGAATAAAAGTGGGGTCCAAATGCAAGATCACTCTGTCAGCATGAAAGATGCACAAATCTGAGCGGACGGAAAGGGCCACCAGCTCCGATATCTGTCTGGTCGATGTGATGGCTATGAAAAGGTCACCTTGTAACTGAGGTAGCGGAGGCTAGATTCACATAGTGGTTTGAGGGGCTGTCTGGTAAGAGAAGATAGAACCCTAGTCAAGTCTCATGTGGGGAATCTGTGGACAGTTGGTGGACGGAGATTAGTTGCACCCTTGAGGAATTGGCGAATCAAGGGATGCTGAGATAGAGATTCCAAGGTTCCACAAGTCAGAATGGAAGAAAGGGCTGCCACCTGCCCCCAGATGGTATTCGGTGACAGTCCTTTATCCAGACCATCCTGGAGAAACATGAGGATGTTGGTGATGGAAACGTTCATTGGGTACAATCTTTTCCCTCTGCACCATTGACAAAAGGTTCTCCACGTGGCATCATAGATGTGGTTGGTAGAAGCTCTGCGCGAGGTCTGGAGTGTCTGGATGACCCTGTTAGGGATGTCATCACCGCTCAGGAGACTCCTCTCAAGTGCCAGGCAGTCAGTTGGAGCCATGAGGGCCCAAGTGAACCAACACCCCCTGGCTGAGAGAGTCTTTCCCGAGGGATTCTTCAGGGTCGGGACACAGATAGATTCACCAAATCCACGAACCAAAGTCTTCTGGGCCAGTGAGGTGCCAGTAGTATCAGTTCTGCTTCCTCCTCTAGTAGATCCCTGATGACCCTGGGAATGAGCAGTAGAAGAGGAAATGCGTACATCAGTCCTGGAGGCCACGGACTATGCAGAGCATCTATCCCCTCCGTGCCCGGAGTTGCGAACCTGGCGAAGAACTGTGGTAGTTGTGTGTTCTCCTGAGTGGCAAATAGATCAACCGACGGGAGGCTGAAACAGATTGTCAGATCTCTGAATAACAATGGGTGAAGATGCCACTCTGTATTGTCCACTAAGGTCCTGCTGAGCCAGTCCGCTTGAGTGTTGGAGTCCCCTGATATGTGATCCGCTCACATGGATCCCAGGTGAGCTTCCACCCAGAGGCCTAATTGTTCAGCCTCCATCATGAGGGGTCTGGAGTGGGTCCCCCATAGACGGTTTATGTGGGCTTTTGCTGTCACATTGTTGGTTAATATCAAAACGTGCTGTCCCGATATCAAGGGCTCAAAGGTTCTGAGGGCCAGGTGTATAGCCCGGACCTCTAACCAATTGATGTTGTGGACCAAATCTTGCTGTGTCCACTGACCTTGAGCCATGTGGGACTGGAGGTGAGCCCCCCCCCGGTCGAAGAGGCTGGCGTCGGTCATAAGTGTCAGGCAGTGTGGCTCTCTGAACAGAGATCCCCTGGAGACTGCTTCTGAAGTCCACCATTCCAGGGAATGTAGCACCTCTGGCGGAACACAAATATTGGAACTGGAATTGCTTCTGCTGGACCGCTGGTAAGGGAGGAGGAACCACTGAAGAGCTCTGCTGTGGAGACGTGCCCAGGGTGTAATGGAAATGCACAATACCATCTTCTCTAGGAGTTGTGAGAGCAGAACCAAGGGAACTGTGTGGTCTCTCTTGACATGGAGCGCCAGATCTTTCAGGCTGGCTTGGCATTCTTGAGACAGGTAGACCTTCGACTCTGCCATGTCGATGATGGTATCAAGTGACTTTTGGCCCTGTTGATGGAAAAACCATGGGCTTGCAGGACTTGAATTGTAGATCCCTCCTAGCTTGTTGATCTGAACTGGACTGTATAAGGATATTGTCCAAATAAAATTGTATCCTTATGGGAATGGATCGGAGATGGCCCCTGAGAGCAGCTATCAATTTGGTGAAGACCCTAGGGGCAGAAGAGAGACCGAATGGAAGGGCTCGGTACTGATAGTGGTTCCCTGAATAATAGAAGCGAAGGAATCCCTGTCTGTGGGCGGGGAGGACGGGAACATGGAGATACACTTCCGTCAGGTCAATAGACATGAGGAAGTCTCCATGTCTGATGCTACCTAAAATGGTGAGTAACAACTGCATCTTAAACCTTCAATAAACTATCAAAGTTCAGGGACTTGAGGTCCAGAATTGCTCTCCATCCCCCCGAGGCCTTTTGGATCACAAATAGTAGGGAATAGAATCCCTGTCCTCTCTGGTCCGGAGGAACCAATTGAATGGCGTGAATTTCTAAGGGATAACTTATGGCTGATTCCATGAGAAGACGTTTTGTCCAATCCCTAGATACAGGACAAAGGATAAAAAACCTCGTGGGGTGGGGTGGAAAGGAACTCCAGAGAAAGACCTGAAGAGCCCGTCTCTCTCACCCAGACATCTGTGGTGGAGTCCTCCCAATGGTTGGCGATACGCCAATCGACACCCAATGGGAGGGTTGTTCAAATAATCATCAGGAGCACCCCCTTCTTCCCTGAAAGAGCCATTTGGAGGGGTACCTCTGCCCTTACCTGCCCTGTCTGTCCTGGGATTGACCCTGCCTGTAAGAAAAGGGTCTCTGAGACCTGTAATCCTGTCCTCTATGAGGTGGAGTACGCGAATAGGGGAATGGGTGAGAGAGTCAGATCTCCTAGCTATGGGTGGCAAGATTTTGCACTTGTCCCTAGTCTCAACAAGAATGGGATCGAGGGATTCCCCAAATAAGCTGCGGCCCGAATAAGGGGCTGATGCCAGTCTCCATTTATTCCTGGCGTCAGCCTGCCACTGGCAAAGCCAGAGGAGACATCTGGATGCTACTGAGGAGCCAATGGATTTGGCTGTGAACCTAGCCGCGTTACACGTGGCATCTGCTGAGAATTCTAATGTTGCTAGGATCTTATTGATATCCTGATGGGACCTGGTGTTCTCTACTATGGTTGAGGCAGTTGCCTCAATAGTAATGATCGAAATAGAAGGGGCTTAAAGAGGCCTACAAAGGCAGGTAAGTCTGGTTGGAGGCCTTCATCATCTGATAGATCCAATTCCCTTTGTCTATCCTCTCCCGAGAGGGAGGCCAGGCTGGAGGGGCTGGGAGACTGATCCCGTGCTGGTGAGATGACCTCTGTTAAATAATGATGACCAAAGCGAGGTCCTCGATCCCTAGGATATCCCAACCCCAAGGATGTCCTCTGTTCCAGTCCTGCAGCTATCTCCTGCTGAATGGCCTGAGATATGACCGCTGCCATGTCAGTGGGAAGATGGGGCCCCTCCCGTTCCTCTGACCGAAGGCCCGCTGCAGTGGGGGTGAAGGTCGTCTCTGCCGGGGTCCTCCTATGGCCTGCAGACTGGAACTGGACTGACTCTACTCTTGCAGAGTCAGGTATGGGTCCAAATAATAAATCTCTATCAAAGGGTGGAGATGAGGCCTGGTCACTGTCCTCATCTGGAAACCAAGGGCCTGGCAGTATGCTCTCAAAGGGATCCTGGAATTCTGACTGTGGTGATGCAGGAGGAGGATTCTCAGAAACCTACCCTACTCAATGGAAGGGGCCCTCTTAGATGAAAACTCCTGAGCTTTTGCAATGACTCTCTCAATGCCCTTGTGCCTTTGTTCAGCCTCCCCCTCCACTGATTTGGAGGGCCTAGGAATCCTGCTGGATCTGGATCCTTAGTTGCTTTCTTACTAGCAACTCTGGTGGTAGCCTGCCTTGTATTGTGGTTGCCCTTCGACGATGGCGCCTGGATCTGCGCCACGAGGTTTGCCTCCTTTAAAATGGTGTCTGCCATCTTGGATGAGGCTGCAACTACTCTGAATTCGACCCTATTAGTCAGAATGCTGCAGTGATTTGCTTAGTTTGTCCGGATTCTGACTGGGCTCGAATCAGCGCTAATTGTAGGGGAGGAAGGGTTCGGACCTGGGCCTTGCCGCTCCCCACTAAATTGGACTCAACCTGCTGCCTCGTGGTTCAAAATGGTGGCGCCTCCTCCTTCCGCACCCAATGATCAGGTGCGACTACTGAAATCGCCGGCAAACGCTGCGGAGCTAAAGCTCGGCTGCAGGGAGAGATTTGGCCGCAGCTGCGAAGCGGGAGAAATTGTGGGTCAGTGCTACGGAGCCAGGCTTGTGGACACAGCCCTAAAGACCTGCTGGCCAGCAGTCTAACTGCTTCTGAGCAGTCTTCAGCAGTTTTGGGCATAGGCCTTCACGCTGGAGCTCTGTTCTTCCTTAGAAACTGTGAAAAAAGCTAGAGGAAAGTAATAGGGAAAACGACTAGGAAGAGCTAATAGAAACATGTCTGTCCTGACTATGACTGAGTCAATAACTGGGGATAGGAGGAAGAGGACACATGTCATCAGAAAGTGCAGACTCAGTCCTATAGGATTACTGGCAGAGTTAACCCATGACTGGATGCTGTCTCCACCTGGATCCAAAATCACTCTTTGCACGTATACTGAGAGCTTCTGCACTGAAGACAAATTCCTTGTTTGTCTAATCACACTTGGCCAAATTCTATTCTATTCTATTCTATTCTATTCTATTCTATTCTATTCTATTCTATTCTAACTGCAAATAAACCAAATCTGTCCTTTTTAATATAACCCAAACACTAGAAAGTTATAATTAAAACATTTATAAAGGTGGAAAACAATTATATGCAATGAATACATTTCAAATTGGCATTTCTAAAAAAATCTTCCTTAAAAATGCACAGCACAAAATACCTAAGTATTCCCAATGTTAATTTTTGTGCAGATAAACCTTTGTCTTTACTTGGACTTTTTTGGTTGGTTATTGCTTCTTCTATGAAATATACCTATATGGACAGAGGCAAACATTAAAGAAGATAGGTCAAGGCTACAAGCTGAGGCACAATAAAGCCACTAAAAATCTAGATACTCCCACATTAGACAGTTTAATGTTGAAGACCTTCTATTAAACATCAGAAATCTCTATCCAAACAGAGCACAGCAAAGAAGACAAAGAGGAACGGCAAGTGCAATGGCAAGGGCAATGGTAGCATGTCATGAAAAGAACAAAAAAACTGAGAAGCCAGTTCCTACTTTCTCTGGAACTGAGCAATTGATTTCATAGTGTTCTCCAGGAAGGAAGTATGTGAAGTGTGTTCAACCTCTAAAATTTGCATCTATGTTACAGAATAAAGAATTAGGGTCAAAGCCCAGATCCTTTTTCTAATGAAACATTCAATGCATTCGAAACAACCATCTGTGTACACATGTAAGGAATATGCCAAAAGGAACAATCACCTGCCTATTAATTATATTAACCTGCATCACTAACTTTTCAAGTGAGGCTTTGGGAAAACATAGGATAAAGATATCTGGAAGTTCAACATCATGAATAATAAAAAGTTCTTACTTTTAAAAACTGCATCAGGGCTGCGTTGCTTGGATCGTTAGGATCAAGTTTTGTTTCAGTCACCCACTTGGCTAATTTCTTCATATCAGTTAATTCAGATGTGCCAATTGATGCAATAGCATCCACTTTTTTTAAGGAACTGAAATTTTGACATAAAAGTGAAAACAACTGGTTAAAAGAAATATTTTGGAAGAAAGAAAGAAAATGAAAGAATCTCTATGGTTGATGTTCCTAATTATGGATTGTCAGTTTTTAATAAGATCATTAATTTGTCTTTTCAAATAACATTTAGAAACAGCTTTACAATCACATCATTTCACAAGACTCACTACTCGAAGATGTGTACTGTTTAACAAGCTGATGGTGAGTTCATAAAGAGAAAATAAATCTTAAATATTTTTATTTAATGAAATATCATTGTGCTTGAAATAATACACAATGTCATACAGAGTAGTTCAAGAGGCAATGATGTTCAGCTGACACATGCATACAAAAGTTAAAATATAATTCAACCTCTGGCTAAAACAATGATCTCTAAGTATTATTCCAAAAATTATGCAGTCTGACAAGAGTTTTTTTTCTTTTCTCCCTAGGAAAGAAAGGAGTTATGGAGGACTTGTTGAATTGAACTCTGTTGAAGTTCACTACCTTGAAAGAGCAGAGTTCTTCTGGGAGACTGGAGGAACCAGTGGTATCCCATTTGTTCCAACTGCCCATGACACACTGCATGACAGTTTACCAGAAGTCATTAAAATCATATCATTACTACCATCTGCTTCAAATGAAAATGGAATCCCTGCAAGAGATCAAAAAGACAGGGCCTGTTCATATCTGACAAATCAACCATGGTTTGTGTTCTTTTGAACCAATACAAATATATGGTTTGCATAGTCTTTAATGCTCTTGTATGTTTCCTTGGAGGGAGGGAGGGAGGGAGGGAGGGAGGGAGGAAGGAAACCAGTTTTCAGCAGGTTTTGGAGATCTATCAAAGGTGGTTGTGAGGCTGACCACCACAAGATGACAGTTAAGCCTATGGACATACTGTATAAGTATTTGGACCTAGCACTAAAGCCACAATCTGTCAATTATGTTAGCTGGTTTGCAATCCTCTGGACATGAACAAATAAAAAATGGAACAATATCTGTACCACTGCCCACTCCTTCATGGTCCAGTGTTACACACTGGTCACTGCTGAATTCAATTTCTTCAATTGGAGCTCTTCCTGTCAGAACAGTCATCTCCGGGATGGGCACAAATACTTCCATTAACGAGTTAGCACTGCCAAGTCCAATTGTTTCATAAACCTGTAATAAAGGAAAGAAAGTATTCCAAGCCCTAATCACTTTGAGTGTTTGGTAATTATATTTAATTTACCCCCTTTTTTCAAATATGTTCTCATAGCCATAAATAAGTATATGCATTTCAAGGGACTGGAGAAGGTTGGTATAAGTTAGAATTGCTTGTCTCTCATTATGTATCATAATATCAGGGCTACACTGTAAATATATGCTCTAGCTTGGGATATAATAGAATGGTAATTGGATGGGCTCCCCTTCCCTGACAAGTGAAAGCAGAGAAGGTGATTCTCATCTGAAAATCCAGCTCTTGAGGAGCAAAAGCCACTAAATCATGGACTCCAAAATCAGCAACCGTGGAGGAAACACCAGCAGTTCTATTAAATTAATAGGAAATTATTGGCATTTATGCTTTACAAGCTCTTTACCATTGCATATACATAACTAGTTGGGGTGAAAGTTTTGAAGAATTTTGTTTGAAGAAGATGGTGGTTCAACTGCCATCAAAGCAGTATAGAAGTACAAAATTTTAAAAAATAAATAAAAGCAAGAAAAATTGAGCATGTCATCTATATCCCATATAAGAAAGTGAGGGTAGCTTTGTCCATAAACATAATTTCATTATGAAAAAAACCTTCTATCATTCAAATCCATGGACAAAATAAATTCCTTAAGTTCCTCTGTGGAAACTAAATCTAAACAACTGAAGTTAGGATTTCTTCAGAACTCTTGCCATAGATAAGGATATTTATGTTCTACTGTTTCTCTATGTGTTTAACACAATAACTTACCTGCACTTTTAAATTCTCTGGCCAATTGAATATTTGCACATTAAAAATCTGCCCAAAATGAATCCTAAAGTCTGAGCTCATCTGCCGAGAAACTGTTCTAGACACCTCTTTGGAATTGAAAAGAACTTTTAAGAAGATAGACCTTTTCTTCACATCTTCACGTCTTGCAACTTCAGTTCTACAAACAGGTTAACAACAAGTAAATAAAACATGTCATTTGCTTGAATAATAATAAAGAATAGAAGAGAAGAGAAAGAATTAAGATAACAAAATAGAAATATAATGATTGTGGCAAAAGAAAGTAAAAGTAGAACCAATAGTAATAGGCACCTTGAGTGTAATCGCAAAACAACTGGAGCACTATTTGAACACCACCATAGACAGCATCAACATCAATCAATTGCAAAAGGCAGTTTTATTTGAACAGCTCATATCCTATGACAATTTAACACTATCAAACATCAACATCTGCCTATTTAACATCCTTGGAAAGGACTTGACAGATAGACAAAAATGCCAAATCTATGTCTAAATAACTGACTGACTGCATGACCAATCAAAATAATTTATTCATTTTATATATTGCCCAACTTCAATCAAGTCTGGGCAGTTTTTTCTTTGAGATGTTTCATAGGGTTTTGATAACTAAAACATGGGTTTAAAATAAGATAATCTTCACTCTATGCAGTGTGTGCAATCCCTTTTTCACATTTCTAAAATGTCCCAATTATCTAACAGTTGAACAGAACATACAAACCTAAAATCAAATACACACACACACACACATATTACAAACTATTCTAAAAATACGAGTTCCAGGTGTATTTGTAAAGGAAGAAACAGACATTCTGCGAACTCCGGAACTAAAATAGTTAAAATTGTATTCTACTAAGCTTTTGTCAGCCATCTGCTGACATCGTCAGAGTATTAAACTACCATTATAAAGATCTCTGCCTTTATATGCTACTAATCAATTGGCCATTTCTCCCATGATAGACCCTTCCGGCCGTCTCCCACTTGTAATTAGCTGTGTTGTTTTTGCTGTTGTCATGCTGGTTGATGGAGGTTTATTTCTTACTATTTCTTCCCTCCTAGCCTGCTTATCTGTGAGAGATGATGTTAGCCTGTCAACCATTGTGATTTGCTGTCTTTTCCATGACCTTGTAGTCAGCCTGTTTTATTTCTCATTAGTCCTATCTTTTATAATTTGAGACAGCCCTGCCAGGTTGCTCCGTGTTTGGTCAGGACTGCCTATGCCTTCACAGGCTGAGTCTGCATGCTCAGGGGTGGGTGGTGGGTGCCATTGATCTATGCTCCCTTGATGGAAAGCCGTCTCTGCTTATCCGGCAGGGTGTTTCTTGGTGTCTCAATGCCTGGTAGGCCGGTGGCAGTTCGATATGCCTATTTGATGGAATTGTTATTGGAGAACCAGGCTTCTTTTAGTAGGCATCCTCCTTTAGTCTTATGATAGGCAATAACTTCAGCTTCTTGAAAATCGAATGTGTGGTTGTACTCCTTTGTATGCGTCCAGATCTAGGAGCACTGTTCCTTGCGTTGGACTGCCAGTTCATGTTCATGTACTCTGATCTGCAGCTGCTTGGCCGTTTCCCCTACGTAATTGCTTGCACAATTACTACAGTTGATGCAGTAAACTATTGAAGATGTCTCTTCCTTAGGTAGTGTTTCCTTTGAGCGCATCATTCTCATTCTCAGTGTTTGGTCTGGTTTATGCGCCACTTTGACTCCATGTGCCGAGAGGATACATGCAGCAGTTTTGGATACCCCCCGTACATATGGGAGCACCCTCAATGTTGCAGTTCCATTGGCACTTTCAATAGGCTGCTAGACCCTAGGTGTAGTACACCTTCAGATAAAGTCCATTGAGTATCCATTGAGCTTGCAAACCTGATAAAGATATGCCCGCTCCTTGGCTTTAGCTGTCGGTGTACTACAATGAGTGTCTATCCTATTGAACAGTGTCCAAATACAACTGACTTTATGTGCAATGGTGTGATTGCTCTCATTATGTAAAATACGGTCCGTGTTTGTGGTTTTTCAATATACACATGTGTCAATGCTCCTGTCTGGGTTGCGTTTGACCAGCACATCCAGGAAGGCCAGCGTGTTGTTGGTCTCTTTCCCCATCGTAAACTGCTTGTCTGGGTATATGGAATTGAGGGTTCTTATAAAGTTGGTCTTCTCTTGCTTTTTAATGATGACAAACATGTCATCAACATAACACAAACAGCGAGATTGGGATTGGTAGCAGAGGCGGTCCTCCAGAAATTGGAATATGAGACCATGAAAATTTACAAGCCCAGGTTTTGGGCGTGTTATGTTGATATATATATCTTAACTTGTTGGACTGAGCAGTGGATTTAGGAGTTTATAACTTGCTCCTCTCTTATGCTCAAAATGTGCAGTTGGGTGATTTATTTTTTCCTCTGCACAAGGGCTAAATATTATCCAATCTGGATCCATATGTTAAAAAATACAATAAGAAGTATGTCTAATGCATTATGCAGAAAGCACAGGTCCATACAATGAAAAACAGCATCCACTGTCCATAATTAAGAATTGGACAAGCCATGGGAATAGGATAATTAACCTTCATCTACAAATGCAGAGGAGAGGAGACTTCTAGAGAGGAGGAAAAAAACCCTTGAACTGCCAACATCCCATATGTGCTTTGGGGGGAAACCCCTCCCCCCACATAAACACACAATCATAAAAGTTCTAAAGCATAGGCTCTTATCCCAAAATAAAATTACACATCACTATCTTAGGCCCACATTCTGCCACCTTGAAAAGTAGAGGCTGGCTGCAGAATAGCTGCCAAAGACATGGCCAAAAAGGCCACAATCAGGGGTGAGATTCAGCCGGTTCGGACCGGTTCAGGCAAACTGGATGCTAATTTTATATCTGGTTCGCCGAACCAGTAG
>JANHFT010006105.1:14930-25836 GCA_032467955.1 Pseudoxenodon macrops | reverse complement strand
GGATAAAATAATGTGCTGAAGCTGACCAGACTAAGGATGCTAGCCAGATGAATACCTGGTAGGCAGATTTCCCCCCTTTTTTCTTCCCCAAAAACTAGGGTGCGTCTTATACTCAGGTGCATTTTATACTCCGAAAAATACGGTAATTACCAATATTTCTCTGAAAAGAATTCCAAGTGCTGCTTGGAAATCCTATGTGCCTTGACTCCTTGATTCTATAGTCTTCAGGACATCTGTTCCTCCATGCCAATCCTTTATGTTCAACTTGGGAGGAGAGGCTTCCATCCTTGTGAACTGGGAGTGGAGAAACCAATATTTATAGTAATATCCCTGACTTTGCAATAATCTCTGTCACAGAGATCAAGAGTAATGGTCCATTGGTCTTTAGTCTTTTGGTCTTTAGAGAGGCAATGAGAAGACTTTGGATCTGATTGACTGCTGACTTTGCACTTCTGGGTAGGTGAAATTGGCTTTTATGTGAAACTATTTATCTAGTAATCTTTAATTGTTCAGAGAGTTATGTTGTTTTACTCTCGTTTATTGTAAACTGTCGAAAACTTTGTGACCCATACTCTTATTTGATTTTGGAACTCGGTATTTTTGTTCTTAGTTTACTATTAAATCATGTGAGAGGCCAGAACTTAAAAAGAAAACCAGTGAATGGTAGAGAGCAAAGAGATATTTTAAAACAATATCCATACTTTATCTACCACACATTTTTATGACCCAAAAATGTTGTAGATTTGCTTCTGAAATTTCTTGTAGTAAAGCTTTTTTTTTTTAGAAAATGTGAAATCACTGGATTTATTTTCCTTTACAATATGGCTCTTTTAAGCTTCATATGTTGTAGTTAATTAGTAGGAAGGTGAAGCTCTTGAACTATGCCGAAGCTTTTTGTTTTGCAATGCAGAAAGTCCTTGATATTAAACTTTTCTTTCTTTGCGTTAAAAGCAGATAATGATGCTACATTGTTCTCTGTTGGGTATACAAGAATTTTGGGTTTATTGTTGTGTTTATTTTTAATTTAACAAGGAACAATTATGATTCTGAGGAAACCATAATGTGATCTCATAACAGAAGCTAATGAAGTGAATAGTGCACTCAAAGAAATGTCCATATAAATTAGAGTATAAGAACAGATTAAATACATGAATGACAAATCCTTTGAAAAATAGGAAAAAAGCTATATTTTCTGAGATTGAAAGAAATCAAGTATTTTATTCATGCTGACTTATAAATGTGTAAAGCATAGACATTTATTTAAGTGTCTGCTGTATATCCATGGTGCTGGATACCTTTAGTAAATAGGAGATGGAAGGAATATTAGGTATGTTCTTGAATTATTTATAAAAATAATAAATGCAGGATAAAAATAAATACTTCATTCATACATGATATGTGGTTATTAAAATGTTTCTGATATCAACCTATGCATGCAATTTCCCTTGCACAAAATTTGTGCGTTGTACCCTTGGCTCAGAAATGTAAAATGCTAATTGCCTATTACTGTACCCAGTTGTATAAAGACTACAAAGGATACCAATGAAGCTGACAAGTCCAATGTAAAAATAAAATTGATAAGGGATTTGAAAATTTCAATCTTCTTGTCAGATTAAATAAAAAGAGCAACTAGACTATGGGAGATATAAAGTGAATATGATTGGAATACTGATTCAAAATTACATGAATCTTTGGATTAAGGTTGATTTACCTCCATTATTATTAATGAGGTCTTCCAATTGTGAACATCTATCTATGGATTAATTGCAATTCCAAACACTTTTAGTTTTTAATAGGATGCAATTTTTATTAAACAAAGTGACATGGTACCAGCTCAAATAATTTGAAACCATGATTTGAAAGGTAATAATCACTTTTAGAATTTCTGAACCCAAAATGGGGTTTATATTTTTAGTATAAAAATTAGTACATAAAAAGAGAGTTCTTTTGTTTTTCATTTATGTAAAAGAAATAGAATATTGCAGATTTGAGTAACAAGTAATAGGATCTAGATAAGAGCCAGTTTGGTATAGCACGTGGACAAATTTGCGAACCGGTAGGGAAGGTAAGTGATTACCACCCCTGCTTGGGTTGTTGGGTCTGTCTCAGGCTTCCAGTTGGCACACTTGCACTCCAAATTTCCCTCCCAAGCCTCCCTTACATTCCAATGACTTCCTTCCCCCTCCTGTTACTGTTGTCTGGTTGCAAGCGGGGCTGCATAGCGACTCAACTATGACAGGCCGAACCTCCAGAAAGACAATTAATCCTACAAGGAAATAAACACATACATATTATTACATTATGATCTCTTTGCACTAATTAAGCTATTGGGGATCAATCTGAGTACCTAACATGGAACCTCTGGATGAGTCTAGGAGCCAAGGCATTTGCTGCCATCATCCATTCTGCCTCTGCCCTTCCTTAAGACTAAATTTTGCAAATTCCCCTTGTAGCATCAAGAGTTAAGAATCTCCTTGACCTCGAAAATGTCTTTCTCCTTGTAATGGGGGAGACTCGATGGTCAGCCTCAGCAGTGAGCTACAGAAGGGCTTTAACAAACTATGGTGAAACATTGGGTGAATGTGCTTGAGATTTCTTGGCAATTTCAATTCCACCATCACCGGATTCACAATCCAGACGATAGGGAAAGGACCTATGTACTTAGCCCCCAATTTCTTGCAGGGTTGCCTCAACTGCAAGAACTTTGTGGACAGGTACACTTCATTCCCCTATTCTAAATTCCTTCTGAGGTGCTTTCTTCTTGTCTGCATATCTCTTCTGCATTTCCCTTGCTGCTTCTAATGCTTTGCGCATTATGGGCCAGATGGCTTTCAAACTACTTATCCATTCAGCCATGACATTGATAAAAAGGCCTCCCAAGGGAGCTCTGGTATAGGCACAAATTTCACACCAGTGGCCACTGGAAAGGGGTAAACCTGGTGCTGTTATTTACAGAGTTATTGAATGCCACCTCAGCGATGGGCTGAAGTTCAGCCCAATTGTTTTGTTGGTAGTTCAAGTAGCATCAAAGGTATAGCTCCAAGACTGCATTCACACATTCACAGGCTCCATTCATTTGAGGATGATGGGCAGAGCTAAGACCCTGGGAGGACCCTAAGAAGCTCAGGAAATCACTGCTGGAGCCCTCTGCAGTCCAAATGGCATAACTCGGAACTGGTAGGAGCCCAGGAGGCAGTTAAATGCCATTTTTCATTCATTCCCTTCCTTAATTCTCACTTGACAGTATGCCTCCCTCAGGTCCAGCTTTGTGATGCATAGACTTGGCCAGCTGAATGAAGCTCCTGGCTAAATTTTTGTCCATGTAGATACAGAGCTCCTCCATTTGCCTATGAAGACATGGAGCTTCTCCATTTCCCATTCCCAAATATAGCTCTGGCTTTGGTAACTTGGTCCCAGGTACGATCTCAATTGTATGGTCTGTGGGACTGTGGGGTCAGACTCCTTTTTGCTAAAAACTTCAGCCAGGTCACGTTACTCTTTTGGAATTCATGGCTCTAAAATATCTCCTCCCGCTAGTTCATTGATGGTTTCCATTTTCGCTTTCTTAACTGCAGGTACATGGCAGCTTTTCAGGACTTTCACTTACTCTTACCGATATGGATGCTTTCCTTCACATCCACCATTTGTTTCCATCCCAATCAACAATTGGGCTCAATTTTCCCCACCATGCCAGGCATAGGATCATCATCCCAGAGACCATAATAAATAATCTTTGTGTGGGTACAATTTTCCGTTTCAGAGGCTTGGTTAGGCAGGTCAGTGGCACTCATTATCATACCAACTACTTGGTAAAATGCTATAGGCTTCTTTAGCTTCCTTAGCCTTATCCCTAGCTTCTCTACCATTTGGGGGCTGACCAGGCATCTGGTGTACCTCAAGTCCACTAGGGCCAGAAGGACTCCCTTTATACCTGAGGAGGACACTGAAATCACCATCCTAGCAGTCATAGGGATGATGGGGCCATTTACCTTTGGTTCATCTTCTCCCTTGCTGTCATTTTCATAGAAGACTAGCCCCATTTTAGGAAGGGTCAGAGTCTCCTCCCCCTCATTAGATGGAAGGGAGAACTCTACAACTTGCTGTCAGGGTTCCAAGCAATGGTAAGAGTCAATTTGTTTACTACCGGTTTTATGGGTATGGTCATATGACTGGGTGGGCATGGCTTGGTGGTCATGTGATGGGTGGCATGGCTGGGCAGTCATGTGACTGGGTGGGCATGGCCAACTCAACATCACTCATAACAAGGGGTGCCTCACCCAGTCCCTCCCCTCTCAGTCACTCCTTGTCATACCTGGCCTCAACTCTATAGTTGTGTAAAAATGTTGTTCACCTTTTTTTTTACTTTATTATCTGCATCTACATACTATAAGTGTATTTTCATGGACCACTGAAAGAAGGAAATGGCTGACATATTTTGCCCAGGAGTGTGATAGGCAACAGGTTTTTGACAGGCTGCCACAAAAAGGAGGGCACAATATATTTTCCAAAAAAGCAGAAGCCTGATAAATAACAAGAAGCACAAACAAAGTGAGAAGCAACCTAAAACTAAGGAGAAACTTCCTGATGGTGAGAACAATTAACCAGTGGAATTATTTACCAGCCTTAATAGCAGTGACTGTGAGAGGGATCTTGGAGTCTTAGTGGACAACCAGCTAAATATGAGCCAACAGTGTGCAGCCGCCACCAAAAAAGCCAATGCAATCCTAAATTGCATTAACAGAGGGATACAATCAAGATCAAGTGAGGTACTAACACCATTCTATAAAGCCTTAATAAGACCACACCTAGAGTAATGCATCCAGTTTTGGTCACCACACTATAAAAAAGACATTGAGACTAAAGTGCAGAGGAGAGCAACCAGAATGAGTAGGGTACTGGAGACTAAAACATATGAAGAATGGTTAAAGGGACGGCATGGCTAGTCTAGTGAAGAGAAGGATCAGGGGAGACATGATAGCAGTGTTCCAATATTTGAGGGGCTGCCACAGAGAGGAGGGGGGTCAAACTATTTACCAAAGAACCTGAAGACGAGACAAGGAATAATGGATGGAAACTGATCAAGGAGAGATTCAACCTGGAAATAAGGAGAAACTTTCTGAAAGTGAGAACGATTAGCCAGTGGAACAGGTTGCTTTCGGAGGTTGTGAGAGCTCTAGCACTTGAGACTTTCAAGAAGAGATTGGACTGCCATTTGTTGGAAATGGTGTAGGGTCTCCTACTTGAGTGGGGGGTTGGACTAGATGACCTACAAGGTCCCTTCTTACTCTGTTAATCTGTAAATTTTGTAGGTTGCTTAAATGTATAGTGTAGCAGTTTCAGTGTGATCTTTAAAAATCAAATAACAATTTTGTTTGGGAGTTTGTTTCCTTTAGAATTCTGATTTATGTGTGGAATGTGTTGTGTATACCATGTTTTCCCAAAATACAACATGTCCCTAAAATAAGGCCAAGCCTGATTTTTGGATGGGCATAAATATACGCCCTCTCCGGAAAATAAGCCTTAGTAAAGGGTTGGCATAGTCAGCACAGGAGACAGCCCTTCCCTTCCCCGATCACCTCATGGATGTTCAGCCCCTTAATTGCTGCCTGCTGATCAGTTGAGCCACCGAAGGCTGTGCAACTTGGCCCAGATCTCCAGAGCACCTCCCAGCTGCTGGCCTCATCCCCTTTTCCTGCCAATCATCTGTGCTGCAATCTCAAAGAAAAGACAGGCTGCAGGAAAATCTCCCTTTTTTCCTGCCGATCATCTGTGCTGTGATTCCAAAGAAAGAACAGTGCGTGTGTGAGAGAAAGAGAGAAAGAGAGAGCGATCTGATCCAACCTCGGAGAGTTATCCAGAGCTGCCACTTTGGCAAATGGCAACAGGTCTCACCAGTTGTCCTGCTGGTAATCCACATAACAACAGAAGTATTGCTTGACCATTGCGTTGGCTCTTTCAGCTGCACATTCATCGACGATGGAATGCCGAGCTTAGTCCTTGGGTAGACTTTATGGACTTCAGGAACTCTCTCCAGAACTTGGCAAGGAACTGGACTCCGTGGTCGGAAATGATCCTCTTTGTGCAGACGATAGATGTGCTTGATGAACATCTTTGCCAGTTTTCTTGCAGCATGCCACGAAGAGGGCTTGTTTGAAGAATAGGTCAACTACGGTCCAGATGATGCTATTATCTCCACTGTCTGGTAGCTCCATGATGAAGTCCATCGTGATCTCTTCCCACGGTCAGCTGGGATTGGTTACCTGCTGCAATAGTCCTGGGGGCTTCCCTGGACGTATTTTCCTGGTTGCACAAGAAGCGCAGCTCTTCACGTAGTCCGCCACCTCCAATCTCATTTTCAACCACCAAAATTGGAGTCTAACAAGGTGGAATGTCTTAAGGAATCCAAAATTACCCATCAGGTTAGAGTCATGACTTCGTTGGAGTACCTCAAGCCTCAAGCTTGCTGGGGCATACAGCTTGGATCCCTTCCAGGCTAGGTCATCTTTCATCATCAGAATGCCTTGGTTAGTGATGAGCCACGGGTCATTGGGCAGCGCCGCTTTCAGTGCCGCTGTCATCCTTTTATGGTCCAGTGTGGGCCGCTGCCTGGTATGGGCCTGAGTGGTGACCTGAGCTGCCATCTGGTTGGCGGGAATTATCACGTGAACAACTTCCTCTGGCTGTCGTATTGGGACTTCCTGGAAAGGGCATCTGCCAGGAGATTTTTCCCTGCTGGGATGTGCTTCAGCTTGAATTTGAACCTTCTGAAGTACTGTGTGTTGGATCACACAGCATGGAAGACTTGAGTCGCAGTGAACAGTCAGCTCTCATTTATTGGGTCAGCTCATCGTAATCCAGACTGTTGTCAGGCTGCGGGGAACCCGCTTTTAAGGGATTCCCTGGGTAGCCTGCCGACAACTGGCATTGGTTCATAACTCCCGCCGCTAGTTAGCCAACCAGTGGCAGTTCATGCAAATGAGCAGTCAGGAGGACACAACACTCTTCCCACCATAGTTTATGCTATAGTCCATATTGTACGTGTATACATAGTCCTGTAGGTACGTCGGCGGCCGGGTCATTCTGCTTGATCTTCGCGGTACCTCAGCTGGGGCCTCGGCCACTGGTTCAGTCCTCCTGCTGCAGGTAGACCATTCGCTGGACCCGGTGACTGGGTGGACATTGGCAGCCCCCCGGTTGGGCTGCGCCCGGCATGGGATCAATGGGAAGTCATAGTCCGCGTGGTCAGGGATCAACCCGTCCGCTTCGCTCGCCGTGCCTTCCCGACGAAGTCCGGTTTCCGCAGTTCGGCTCCGCAACTGGTCAATATGCTGGCGCCACACCCTATTGTCCCCCAACAGTACCTCGTATGATCTTGGGCCCGTGATGGCGATGACAGTGGCCTTTACCCACTTCAGTTCCCCTGCGTGATTCAACGCATACACGAGGTCTCCCTCTGCCAGGGCCCTGGATACCTTGCGGGATTTCGCCGGTGTCTGCGTCTGGTAACTCGGGTGCAGGCGATCCAAGGGTGACCTCAGCTTCCGGCCCATCAGCATCTCCGCCGGACTCCTGCCCATTGCCGTGTAGGGAGTGATGTGCTGGGATAGGAGGAATTGCCCGAGTCATTCCTGCCGCACTCCCGGGCTCATTCGTGTGAGTGCCTCCTTGGTAAGCCTCACCATTTGTTCAGCCCGGCCATTGCTTTGGGGGCTGTAGGGAGCGATCAGCGTGTGCCGGATGCCTAGGCCCGCCAGGAATTCTTCCATTTCTTTGGCCATCAGTTGCGGCCTGGTATCTGATACCAGGATGTCTGGTAGACCGTGAGTCACGAAGATGCCTTGTAGCGCTTGGATGGTGGCCCCTGTGGTGGTGGAGGTCATGGGAATAACTTCCAACCACTTCCAACCACTTCCAACCACTTCAAGTAGCCGTCTACGGTGATTAAGTATGAATGCCTACCGGGCCCGCAAAGTCTACGTGGAGTCTCGACCAGGGGGCCTGTGGAATCGAGGGATGGCGATCGGGCTGGGGCTGGCCATGATTCCTGGCATGGTTCACAGGTGGCGATCCACTCGGTAATGTCTTTGTCCAATTGGGGCCACCATAACTAACTCCTGGCTAGGGCTTTCATCCGATCGATCCCGGGATGCCCCGCATGGAGGGTAGCGATCACCTTTTGGCATAGTGATCGGGGAATCATGACTCTCTCCCCCCACAGTAAACATCCTTTTAGAATGGAGAGGTCCGTTCTCTTGGTGGAGAATGCTTTAAAATCTTCTCCTTCCGCCTCTTGAGGCCACCCCCTCAACACCCAGTTCATCACTTTTACAAGCACCTTGTCCCTCTTTGTGTGTTCGGCAATGTCTCATGACATGACGGGGTTGGATGGCTCGACGTCCACCAGGAGCATGTGGGATACCGGATCGATTATGTGGTCGGGCGTTGGGTAGCGGCTGAGGGCATCAGCATGGTCAATGCTGTTTCCAGGCCTGTGGATACGTTTGTAGTCGTAACTCGCAAGGAATATCGACCACCGAGTCAGGCATGGAGACAGGAAGTGGGGGGTTTGCTTGTCCCCCGCCAATAGTCCGAGTAGAGGCTTGTGGTTGGTTATGATGTGGAAGTGCCTACCATAGACGTACTCGTGGAAGCGCTTGATGCTTGCCACGATGGCAAGGGCTTCTTTATCCAGCTGGCTGTAGTTGCGCTCAGCTGGAGACATTGTATTTGAATAGTATGCTACCGGGGCCTCTTTGCCATTGGGCAATATATGGCTTAACACGGCCCCGATACCGAAAAGCGACGCATCACACGTGAGTTGGAGTGGAAGGGTTCCCGAGTGTTGTATGAGGACACTGGACAAGGTTTGTAGGTTCTTCACAGCTGCAAACGCTCGCGCTTCCATCTGGCCCCTGGTCCACATGGTCGCCTTCCCCAAGAGTCGGTGCAGCGGTTCAGCCATGGTGGCTTTCTGCTTTAAAAAGACAGCGTAAAAGTTTAGGAGACCTAAGAATGCTTGCATTTCCGTCTTGTTTCTGGGGGTGGGGGCCTCTTCAATGGCCTTGATTTTGTCATCCGTGGGGTGGATGCCCTGCCCGTCTATGAGGAACCCCAAGAATTCAACCCTCGATACTCCCAACTGGCATTTTTCTTTTTTAACTTTGAGGCCCTTGGCCTGGAACCAAGTGAGAACTTGGCATAGTCTGTCTTTTAGCTGTGATCGGGATGTCCCTGAAAGGAGGACATCGTCGAAATAGGGCACCACCTCTGGAATGCCCTGTAGCAACTGCTCTATAATGCTTTGAAACAGTCCTGGGGCCATGCTTACCCCGAATTGGAGTCGGTTGCACTTGAAAGCCCCTCAGTGCATCACTATCGTTTGGGCTTCCGCAGTGGCAGCGTCCACCGGCAATTGTTGGTATGCCTGGGGGAGGGCGAGTTTAGTGAAAATCTTCCCATCCCCCAACAAGTGCAGGAGGTGTTTCACCACGGGAACAGGATAAGCGTGGGGTTGCAGCGCCTTGTTAATGGTGCCCTTGTAATCGGCGCACACCTTCAATGAGCTGTCTGGTTTCACTGGGAACACTATGGGCGTTTCCCACTTTGCGTGGTCGACGGCCTCAATTACTTCCTGTGCTAGGAGCTTGTTCAATTGTTCGTCCACCTTTGGCCGCAAGGCGAAGGGGACTCGCCGGGGTTTAAGACAGATTGGGGCTACGTTGGGGTCTAAGTTCAGCGAAATTGGCTTTCCACGATATTTACCAAATGTCCCGTCGAAGACATCTGGGAACTCGTCCAGCAGATGGTCGAAATTGTCTCCTTGGACTTGGTTGAGGCCGGTGAAACCCAGTCCTAATGGCTGGAGCCATTCAACACCCAGCAGAATCAGGTGGTGGCCTTCCACCATGGTGAGCGGGAGGCGGCCCTTGAAGCCTTTGAATGCGACGTGCACCTTTGCCCAGCCCAGCACGTGGATGTCGTTTCTCTGGAAATTGATGAGTCTCAGGGCTTGCTTCTTGAGATGTGTCTTTGACATGTCTGGTTGGAACTTTACAATGTTCTCCCTGGACATGATCGAGCAGATCGATCCGGTGTCCACTTCCATCTTGCACGGCTGTCCCTCGATCGTGACTGTTGCATAGAATTTTTTCGCTCTGGTCGAGTTGGCGTGGCTTACGATCATGTGGTGGATCCCCCAGTCATCTTGGTCCTCGTCTCGGCCCCTTCTCTGGTCCCGCCGTCCCTCTGGCCTTTCCAGCAGGATTCGCATGGTTTGCGTGGTGGGGATGAACGGCGTGGTGGGGACAAACGATGTTTGCATGAGCTTGGCTGTACAGCTCGGCATGCCTTTGCTATGTGGCCTCGTTTGAGGCAGCGGCTGCACGTGGTGTCTCGGAAACGGCAATGAGTTCGTGTGTGATTCCCGAGACACCCAGGGCACTCGATCTCCTCACGATCACGATCGTCCTCCCAGGTCCTCGATTTCTGGCTCGAGTGCGTGAAGTGGACAACCTCGTCTTCGCTGTCCTCCTCGTCTGACTCGGTCACCTCCGGCCTTCGCAACGGTTCCCGGTGGGTGCGGTGGACTGCTGCTTTTCTTAATTCAGCGGCCGAGAGGTCGGATGATTCGGCGGCCCGGGCCTCATCGACGACTTCGCTGAAGGTGATTCCCCACCTCACGAGGAGTCTTTTCTGTAGGTTGTGGTCCCTCATGCCCAAGACAAGGCGGTCCCTCATCATCTCAAGGTTAGAGAATTCACATCGGGAGGTGATCTCCCCGAGGTGTCCAATGAACATTTTTACGGATTTGCCTGCTTGCTGGCGCCGATGGTACCGTGTTTCCCCGAAAATACGACCTGTCCCGATAATAAGCCCAATTGGGCTTTTCGGCACATGGGCTAAAATA
>JANHFT010006102.1:61713-75397 GCA_032467955.1 Pseudoxenodon macrops | reverse complement strand
TAAGACGCACCCAAATTATCAGCCCCAATTAGGGGGAGAAAAGGTGCGTCTTATACTCAGAAAAATACGGTAACTTTATTCTGCGCCACTATATTTTTCCTATGTTTTTTTTCACCGTGCAATCAATAGCTCACTGAACGAAAACGTACAGAGACCCTCGAATATTGAAATAACTCTTAGGATTATATTTTAACCAATTTATTTCATTTCTTTAAATGAAAAGCAGTGTTCCATCTTCTGTATTGGATCCCCTTCTAAGTGATCCCTAAGGCAATGGCCTCTTCTGGCACCCCATTAAAAAATACCTGTTTCCCACCCATGCAGTGTCTGGGTAGAATAAAGATCCTATACCACGATAATTTAACCTTGAGTAAGAAGGTCATTTTTTAAAGGATGATGGAATTAAGACAATGATGAAAGGGAAGAATGCGATTTCAATCAAGAATTTTCTCCCGAAAATTATTTTTGCCTTCAATTTATATATTATGGGTACAAATGTATGCATTTATATTATTGTGTACATTTCTCCTTATTGTTCCTTCACCGGTAAGCAAATCTAATGATTTTGTATCATAATTTTAGTCTGATTTTTTTTTCCTACTTAAAAATGTGTTTTTTCACAGAGACAGTTTCATTATAATGATATAGTGAATGGCACAAATAGTACTCCAAAGGTATGTACATTTTTAGGGTGTTTTTTTTTTTGTTGCTTAGGCATGTATTTCATTTCAATACAGTATTAGGCCTCTCTGTCATAACAGATTTAAAGCAAATCCTCCGTGCGTGAGGAAGCATGATTGCAACAGTAATTATTCCAAAACAGCAGTTCTGTTCCTGTGATTTTGAGGGTGTTTTCAAATTCCTGTATACCACAGGTTTTTAGTAAACAAAACAAAAAACCTAGACGTCGCTTTGACACATTTCTTTGAAAAGATCCCTCTATGTTAATTTCAATTATCTTTTTATATGGCTATTTTTAAGTTCTTAGATCTTTACTTTGATAAAACTAAACATTGAAAGTGAGATTTCAGTAAGATTATGTTAGTACTGAATGGAGATGTTTGTGGAATTCGATTATTTTTGGAAAGTAATCTACAGGACTCATTCTGGCCCAGTTAAGTGGAAGACTAATAGGATTTGCTTCAGGTGACACAAAAGGAGGAATGTATACTAAGGTTTTTTTGTCTGAATGGCACAAGGCGGCTTTTAAAGACACAGCTTTTAGAGAAGTGTGAACGTCCTAACACGAATTATTCAGGGAACACATTTCTTCACCCATATTGATGTTTCTAATGGATGACCTCGGTATATTGATCTGTGTACAAAGGGGCAATTCTATACTTTGGAGTTTTATGGGTTGAATGGAAAACTGACGTTCATTATTGATAATTTGGAGGAAAGCAGAGCTGAAATTTTCTGCATGAAAGCATGTGCTTTGCCATTGAGCTTGTAACTTCTGTGATCTGCAAAAGTACTGTTCTGAACATGAATCTGGATTCAGTATCCCACTGCTGGTATTCATTCTTTCCCTTTAGGGATGAATTTTATTTTGATCAAAGGTGGCTTTTAAGAAAATAGGAAAGCAGTGAATAGCAAACAGCCAGTTTACAGGCTCATGGTGTGAAAGTTTACAAAGATGATGGGGCATTCGCCTCTCTCCCTCTGTCTCTCTTTTTAGATTTATTTTATCACACTTTTTTTAAATAACTAAAGGTAGGAAACCTAACAATAATCCTTCCTATTTTTCCCACAACAGCAAGCATGTGAGAAGAGTTGGGCTGACAGAGAGTGACTGCCCTAAACTCCCCCCAGATGCCTTTCAAGCCTAAGGCAGGACTAGAATTCACATTCTCCTGATTTGTAGACCAACATCTTAGCCATTATAAGAAACTGGTTCTTTCTCTTAACTGTTTTTTGAAAGCTGTGTCTTGTGGGCTAACACTAAAGATTTACATTCACTATCTTTTATCCAACTTCACTGGTTTTTCTTATTAAACACTATTGAACTAGGTATCTTTGTATTTATATTTTACATATACAGCAGTGGTGGCAAACCTTTTACTCAGCGAGTGCCAAACAGGTACATGCTTCCTGCGCTTTGCGAACTTGCGTGCCATCCAGGCTAACATGTGGAACTGCATGCTCTGCACGCACAACTGCACAATGTGCGCATGCGCACAGCTTTTGAGTATGACCCCACCATGCGCTCTGTGAGCTACCACACCATCTGTGCATGCACACAGCTTTTGTGTGTGCACCCCACAATGTGCTGTGCATGCATTCGTGCAGGTTTTGCGCGGCTCCCCATGTGCTGCACATGCAATTGCACCATCTGTGCATGCATGTGGTTTTTGTGTGCACAATGCATGCAAACACCATCTGCACATGCATGCTGCGCATCAGTACTCTCGTGCGCATGTGCAGGAGAGCTCCGAAGACCAGCTGGGTCCCCTGAATTACATGCATGTGCACTAGAGGCCCCAACACCAGCTCGGGCACATGTGCAGCTGCAGGTGAATTGGGTGACAGCTCATGTGCTTGGAAAAATAGTTCTGTGTGCCACTTCCAGCACGCGTGCCATAGGTTCGCCATCACGGATATACAGTATACATTTCTTTCTTTCTCTGTCTCTTCTCTCATACACACAAGAACACAATGTCACAATGTACATATATTTCTTTCTTGGTCCCTATTGGTATTTACAGTTTAATATTTCTTAGTCTGTGGTTTTTTAAAATGCTTTTTTATTATGTGTGTGTTTGCTATGCCAGACAGCAAAGAAATGTCCTTTCAAGCCATTTTCTCTGCATAGTGCTTGCATGATTTTCAGTTGCATTGTATACATTAGCAGTGATAAGGGCATCCCCTAATCTCCAGGGTCATCTCTTCCTACAGTAGTAAAATAACTTTAGCATGTGTAAAGTAGCTTGAGTTATTTCATACAAAGAAAAGGCTGACAGTCGCATATAGAGTGAGTATGGGGGGTGGATAAAGAGAGAGAGAGAGAGAGGGAGGGTAGGAGGGAGGGAGGGAGGAAGAGAGAAGCGAGGCTTAAATTGTAGTTTGGGAAAGGCACAAAATAGCATTTAAACATTTTGAAGGTTTAGAAATTCTAAAAGATAAGAAAAGCCACAGGTTTTTGTAGGGAGAAAAATACAAATGTATTTAAAAATACAATGGAAAACAGGCTTAGATTTTATTTTTTAAGCCCTGCCAGCATGATTAAAAAGATTACAAAGTTGGTTCTTTGTTCTATCAATAAATACTTCTAATAATATTTCTAAAACTGTGCAGGAGTCCTCAAGGGAGATGCTGTTTACCTCTTATGATATATGCGGGGGGGGGCGTAGTCATATAGATTTTTATAAGAGATTTATGCATGAATCAGAAAAATAATTTTCAAGAATGTGGACATTTTGTCACTCTGTGCTTGCAACATAAGTTTCCATTACACACACACACACAAATCTGTGTGATCTGCTAATAAGTACCAAGCGATTGTAATAAGCATATTTTTGACTTTTTTATTTGCAGCATGTGAGAAAATTTTAAGAGAAAAGCAAGGCAAAAATACAAGTCTGGAGTACATTTTCATCACCCATTGTGGCTTTTGCTAAGAAAACAGACTCTCCATATAAACAACATCTGCCTTTTTTTTTTTGCAGTGCCTTTCTAAACAAGAGTAAATAACTTGGTTTAAAAAAAATCTTCTTGCCTTGCTTCAGTTTGGGCAGAATGCAGGGTTTCCACTGAATACATGGCACAAAGGTTCTGCTATCTTTGCCTCTAACGGGCTTTCCAAATGTAGATGACTGTGAAATTCACTTTCATTCTCTGTGCTGGTGCTTTAACTTTAGTCTGACTTTAATAGGCTGGGATGATTTCAGCTTATAAATCTTCAACTGGAGGATAAAGTTCAAGTAGATAAAATCAAACAGATGTTGGTGGGAGGATTTCTCCATTACCCATAAAAGTGCTACCATCAAAGCCTGGAATCATTTGTTTTGAATTATTACATTGTTATCAAAAGGACTGGAGCAGTCTGCTTGTTGAGAAATTGGATCTGTTTATCTGAAAACAGAACCAAGATGCCATTCTAAGACATTCCTGGGAAAGTGTGGTTTAGCTGATGGTTGACACGGTAGGATAGCTGTGAGGCACATTGATTGACAGCTGTCAACCAATCTGGCAAGTCTGCTGATAGAAAATGAGACATGTATTGTCTGAAAGCATCTCTCTTCTTTTTTTCTTTCCTTTCCTCTTTTCTTTTCAGCTTAACATGCAGTGACCAAAAATGTCCTTAAGTAAAGATTTTCATATTTTGAATATGGTCCAGAAGTTTTAAATAGCAACTAATGAAATCAATGAAATCAATTATTTATATATAACCTGGAATTATGCAGAAATGAATATGCTGCTCTGGTTACCTATTTGCTTCTTGATCAATTTGTGCTGTGAAATGTTCAGTGTTATAGAAAGATTGCATTATGCAACAATTAATGTCAAATGGAATTTCTATTTATAATGGTTTCATTGGTACAATAATACAATCCTCTTGACATTTGATTAAACTATTTTTCCTTTTTACTGTGTGCGTATAATTAAGTTGGGTTATATTAATCAGATTGTTTTGGTATCTTAGTTATATTTTTATGATGATTTATTCTTAGTGTCTTATTACACACACTGTCCTATTTGAGAACCTGGCGATAATTATAATTATATGTACTAAAAGTAGATCACTGAAAACAGCAATTAAAATATTTAAAATATTGTCTTCTACAATAAATAGAAACAAAATGAATGTGGGCATTTTGGATGTGTTCTAATTTTCCTATCAGTTTCTCTAGAGATATAATATAAAGTACTATATATGTGTGTGTGTGTGTGAGTGTTTCTCTCTCTGTGTGAATAAGCATGTCTGTCTGTCTGTCTGTCTGTCTGTCTCGCTCTCTCTGTATACATGATCAGCTACATATGAGCAGATGTAAGACCAATACTGGGCCCATGTATAATATTTACTAGACATTTCAATACTTTAACAGGGGGAAAACGCCCTAGAAAAAAAACAAAGTTAATAAAGTTAACAACCATCTGCAATATTCTCTATAATGCCTGGAGCAAAAGCTGCATTATGATACTACCCATTACTATCCAGTTTTTGTGTGGCTGATCTGACCCCCAAATCATTTTAAGATCCTTTGAAAGTAAGTGCATCCTCATAGCTGCTTAGTGCTTTCTAGAGCTAGCTTTAAAGCTTCAGTGCTTTGGCCTCAACCTTCCAGAAGACCATTAGATGGAACAAAAAGTTCAGTTTTCTTCAATTCTTTCCCACCACCTACTGTTGACCTAGAGTGTATGCATTTTTGCAACCCAGATCTAATAGCCCACTGATAGTCATTTTCTGCATATAGATAAAGACAACTAATGTATATTGTGTCAAGTTAAAAAATTTAACAAGGAATTTTCTTGTTAATTTTTTTAACTTGGCACAATATACATTAAGCTAATGTTCACAATCCATTACATTACACTTGCATGTAAGTGCACAAGGATTCTTGTACACTTACATGCAATCCATATAATACACAGTCTGGGTATGTGAAACCTTAGAGCTAAACAAGATCCAGTTACGTACATAAAGAAATAGATCTCTATTGTTTAAAAACTTCTGCAGTTAGCTTTGTCATGGTAAGGCAGGGCCAGGGAGAGCAATCCAAATGACTACAGAGAAAAGGGAGATCATTTTTTAAAACAAAGTGTGTATCTGTATGTATTGTGTGTGTGTGTGTGTTCCAATATGTTTTCTTTGATTGGAAAGCATATAGAGACATAGCCTGTTCCTGTTTGGTTTCTTTTCTCCAACTGCGGTAATATTAATTTTCAGGGATGGGTCTTTCATTTAGAAAGCAACATGTACAGAGATGGGCAAATTCCAGTTGAGCCATTTCTCTCCTAAAGCTATTGATAAATATTATGTAAAGCAGGACTGCATTTATCAATAGCTTGCCGTTGTCCCTATTTTTCTGAAGCTGGAAGTAGCTTTAAAGGGAAATCATCTTTAGTCATAGCCAGAGAGAAGGGAGTTAAGTTCTTCTCCTTCCTTAATCTGACTTTGTTAATTATGAGTTTCTTCCATCTCATCTACTGTGCATAGAAAACCAGAAACACAATTAAATAAAAATGTATTCTACAACATGGCCTTGTATACAAAGAACATTGTCACAAACTCAAACTGTTTTCATGAAATGGAACCCCAGCAGTTTCAGTTGAGCAACGGCATTAGCTATGATAAGCTTACTTTCATAAGATGCCTTCATGAAAGAAACTGACCTTTAGGTTGCAATCTGGTCTCTAAATTCTGCTTCAATCTCGAAATATTAAAGAAGTTCAGTTGAATTTATTCACACTGAATATATTTGATTGAATTTTTTACATCAGACTTCTCTTAAAAATGAATTGATGCAAAGTCATTATAGAAAAAGTAACAAAACAATTTCTAAAGTTCTAGAGCTGCCCCATGTCATAATCAGACAAAGTATGTTTTTGTACACATTTTATATTTTATGTCTATATGTATACAATTTTTTTCTTACATAGTTTTGTGTGGACAATTTTTAGCTAAATTGTGCTGGTTTTTTTTATTTAGCTCCCCCAGGCATCAAGTGTAATTTGCACTGGTTTGTAAAAATAAAAAAAAATGAGGCAAAAGCAATAATGTTTATAGTTATCCAGCATTGGTATAAATTGGATAACGATTTGTCAATAAATTATATAATCTTGCTGAATTTAATATTTTTGAAAAGCCTTTGATGTAACATTTTAAATGCTTGCTCGTCACTCCACTTAAGTATTCAAAGGTGAAACGTGCATAATTTAGAAATTTTCTTAGACTACATCTGGATTTTTACAACAATGAAACAATAGGATTGTTAAAAAAGTTGGTTTTTGGATTGTTTGGAAGTCCTATCAAATGTTCATCTTCGTTGACCTATGAAGAAAGTCTTGCAAAATTATAAATGTATTTCAGACTGGCACTGGATATTAAGGATTACAACATGCCTTATATCAGAAGTTTGAAGCATACGTTCATATTTACATCTACCTTTGGGGAATCTGTAAGCATCACTGCGGCCCCAGTCAGATTGATCAAATTTGTACTTAAAATATAGAGCAGGCAAATATTTATATGACTAAACCGTTTAATAAATTATTTACTACCCAAATAACTTTGAAATACGTAGTGCTTGGGGATTAGTATTATTCAGGCTCTTTAATATATATGTCAATTGAATGACAGTTAAACAGAAAAGAATTCCACCTTTGTAAACTGAGGAGAGCCAGTTTTGTGTAGTGCTAAGGCATCAGACTAGAAACTAGCAGATCTTGAGTTCTGTCATGGGCACAAAACCAGCTGAGAGACCTACTCTTTCTCTCCTCCCCTAGGGAGAAGGCAATGGCATGCCACTTCTGAAAACATTGCTAAGAAAACTGAAAGGACTTCTCTGAGAATTGGACCCAACTGAACAGAAAAACAAAACAAAATCCAGTGGCAGGATTTGTGCAGTACTGCTTTAAGCCAACAATGCATCAATTCAGGGGTGGGTTTTGCTTCTTTCTGCTGCCAGTTCGCTCAAGGTCGCGCTGCGTGTGCACGCATGAACCGCTTACACGTGCATGCGCGCAGCAATAAAAAACTAGTTTATGCGCAGAAGCAAAAATTAGCTTCCATACATGCGCAGAAGCAAAATCCAAGATGGCAGAGACCACAGAGACTCTGATGGAACCAGTTCCGTGACATCACCGCGGAGTTATTACCAGTTCTATAGAACCGGATAGACCCGGTAGGAACCCACCTCTGCAGCAATTATTTCACTTGCACAAGTTGAGTCTCAGGGGAAATCTGGGGTCCTTCGAGAAACAGTGTGACGAGCAAGAGCTTAATCACTCAATCACTCCAAGGTCAACATTATAGTTTTCTCTAGTTGCCACAAACGTTAATGGCAAATTTGAAATAATAAAATTGAGCAAGTTCCATCCTTTAAACAATTTGGCATAATTTTTGAAGCTTTCAGAACTTAAAGGAAAATACCCAGAGCCATTTCTGCCAAAGTTAAACCATAGAATTCCTGGGCTTTTTTAAAAATTATTTTATTATTCCAAAAAGGGACAAATGTACATCTGCTACCATCAAGCTTTCCAAAAGTGTATCCCAAGTGCTTAATGGAATATAAGAATGTTCCTGCAATGATTAAAACCACTTAGGCACTGTTCAATCCAGGATTTGAGACATGCTCTTCCTGATCCCATCATGTGCTTCAAATATTTTAATCCACTTGGAAACGGGCGTGATTCTATTAGAAGCAAAAGTCCATATTTGCAAACTAGTGGCTTCCCTCCCTCTTTTTTTTTTTTAGTGTCTTTGAGTCAGTATTTGGTCCTGGCAACTGCCTGCAGTTTTCCTGGCAAGGTTTTCAAAAATGTTTTGCCATTTCCTTCTTCCTAGAGTTGAGAGAGTGTGTGACTGGCATAAGGTTACCCAGCTGGCTTTGTGCCTATGGCAGGACTAGATCTCGGTTCTAGCCTGATTCCCTAACCACTGCACCAAACTGGATCTTAAAATCCTTAAATTCTTCTAAGCAGAACTTTTTCTTCCTGGTAATTGATCTCCAGAATTGTAAAATAGAATTTCATTGCACAGTTATGCCACCATAAATATAAGGCAATGATATTTCTCTGGGCTTATGTTCCTACCTATAGTATGAAAACACTGGTCACACATCTTCACGGTGATCTACTTTTATTGTTAATTCAAGTAATGCCTGTCCTCACACACACACACCCCATCACATAATGGTGATATGGAACACGTAGTGGGTAATTATTTCACTATTGTAGAATAATGTCTATAGGATTCCAGTTATTCAAAAATCAAAAACTATGAAACAATAGTTAAAAGACAATTTTCTTTTCTTTTTGGTTTTTATATAATCTTCAAAACTCCAAATTGCCTACAATTGCCTACATCTAACATAAAGTATTTCTTTGTTACTCTTGCATAGAAAGAATCTGAGAAACACTTTTTTCTTGTCCCCCACTTCCCCTCACCTTGCTTCCCCCCCCTCATAGCATTTTGTCTACACAATAGAGATCAGTGGCAACACAAAGAGTATCTCTCTGGGCATGTTGCTTTAAGAGTCTTTTAGTAGCAAACTTAGTAGAAGTAGATGTTTCATCTGGCCAAAGACATTTATGTTCGTTTATGTTCAGGTCTGACCTAAGCATAGTACATAAAATTATCTGCTACAATGTCCTACCTGTCAATGACTACTTCAGCTTCAACTACAGATACAAACTTAAGGTCAACCGCTCCAAACTCAATTGGAGAAAATAAAACTTCAGCAACAGAGTTGTCAATGCCTGGTATGCACTACCTGATTCTGTGGTTTCTTTCCCAAGCCCCCAAAACATTAACCTTAGACTGTCTACTGTTGACCTCACCCCATCCCTAAGAGGTCTGTAAGGGGCATGCATAAGCGCACCAACGTGCCTACTGGCCTTGTCCTAATGTCCCTTTTTATTTGTATCCATTTCATGAATTCATAATCATGTTCATACTTTTATCTGTTAGCTTATATATGCTTGACAAAAAATAATAACAATTAATAAATAAAATATATGGTGACACCTCGGTGACTTTTGTTGGAGACAATGTGCTGCTTTGACACTTCAAGCAATGAGTTCAGAAGAGCACGCCAATTTTTTGTGTTGCAACTTTCAATTTGTTTTGCACATTCTAAACATCGATGCAAATTATGGTTTTCTATTGCACCTGAGTACAATAAAGTAGCTTGAGAAAATATAAGGCACACATTATCCAACACCTTTCCTCCTTGGCCATCTTTCAACAGCTAGTGCACAATGGTAGGGCCAGTGTAGGATTTTCCCCATCTATGCATTAGATTTAGCAATATTTCTAAATATTATTGTAGATCAAAAAATATGATTAGCAATATTTTTTGCTCTAGAAAATAAAATTTTCACTACCCTTTTCTGCAACCGTGTAATATTTTCAAATATTTAGATTATCGAATGTTTCATTTCTTTTTTGTTTCTATTCGACAAAAAAATCATTATTTTTTGTCAAACTTTTTTGGCAATATTTAATGAGATAGTTATAGCCCACCCATAACAATCCTCAATCATTAATTTGCTAACTTCGTTTCTCACATGTGGCATAAGGCTGGACATAGACAAGCAATCTGATAAAAATATTTTTATAATAGTGGCATCAAACTCAATTTCATTGAGGTCTGCATCAGGGTTGTATTTGACCTCGAGGGGCTGGGTTGGGCATGGCCAGGGTGGGTGTGGCCAGTTTAATATCACTCATGTTGGGGGCGCCTGTAATGGCCTGAGTGCTCTGCCAGAGAAAACAGGCTCCCGAGCTCCATTTTTGGCTGTGATGGCCTCCTGCAGTCCTCTGCCAGCAAAAATGTAGTTTGGGAGGGCCATGTGCAGCCCTCCCAATCTCTGTTTTCACTGGCAGAGGCACCATGGGCTGGTCCTTCACTGTTTCCAGGACAGCCCCACCGGCCAGATCTAAGCACCCCGTGGGCCATATCTGGCCAGTGGGCCTTGAGTTTGACACCCCTGCGGTACAATAATAATATCCCCAACATATTTCCAGATTTATACAATAGGCAAAGCACTGCTTTTGACTTGTATATTCTGAAATACGACATAGACAATCTCAAGATTTTTCTAAAAATCAATTATAACGGTTGTATTATGACTTTACCCAAATGCTATTAAGTGAAAGAATGTGTGTTCTTGTCATATACTCTATTTTCTCTTCCATCACTACATTTCCCATCATGCATGCACTGTTGGAGAGAGAAGAGTATGAGTAGCAATGGTCATTTTTAGCATTTTTTCCTCAAACTGCTTGTCTTTCTGATATCTAATATCTCTTTCTTCTCCATTTCCTTTCTGTTCCTGCACTAGAACTAAAAATATTTAAGAAAACAAAATCCAGGGTGGAGCAATTTTAATCTGTAACACAGCTAAAAGATTTGTGTGTGGTCTTACTTACCTTTCATTTGTACAAGTAGTCCGTAACTTACAATCATTTGTTTAGTGACGATTTGAAATTACAACGGCACTGAAAAAAAGTGACTTTTTCACATTTACGACTGTTAAAGCATCCCCGTGGTCACGTGATTAAAATTCAGATGCTTGGCAACTGGTATGTATTTATGACAGAGTCATGTCACATGGTCAACTTTAGTGACACATAAAATCAATGGGGAAGTCAGATTTGCTTAACAACTGGGTGTTACTAACTTAACAACTGTAGCTCTAGGGCTGGTGCTCATCTCCGTTTCTATGCCGAAGAGCCAGCGCTATCCAAAGACGTCTCCGTGATCATGTGGCCAGCATGACTAAATGCCAAAGGTGCACAGAGCGTAGTTACCTTCCCATCAAAGTGGTCCCTATTTTTCTACTTGCATTTTTTACATGCTTTCAAACTGCTAGGTTGGCAGAAGCTGGGATAAGTAACGGGAGCTCACTCTGTTACACGGCACTAGGGATTCAAACCACTGAACTGCCAACCTTCTGATTGACAAGTTCAGCACCTTAGCCACTGAGCCACCACTTGAGTTCCTTGCTAGAAGAAGTAGGGGTTATTTAAACACTTTTAAATATATCACCTGGCCAAGAAAGTGAAGTTGTTAATATTATAAAATAAAAATAACAGTCCTTACCTAGTTTGGCAAGACAAGGGGGACAGAGAAAGAGTCAGAGATATCCATGCTCCACAGAGAGGAAACTATAGAGAAAAGAGGTAAACATACTATATTTTACTGAAAACGAAACAGAAAGAATTTTATGGTATTGAAGATGACAAGACAATTTAACTATCAGATTTAGCTCAGCCATATTCTAAAACATACTTGCAAAAAACATAAGATGCAGCCAAGACATTTAATTTTATCTAAATAGCCTGTAAGGAATAAAGTGCTTACCACTATTTCTGCCTATCACGATGAATCTGCTGTTCTATTGACATATGCTATAAATTTAATTTAATATTGTGGTTTAGATGTCTCTTTTGATAAATTTCAGTGAAAATCTGTGCTAAGAAGAGTTGAGCTGTTTTACTAGTTAAGGAGTTTGAAAGGCAGAGAGAGGAAAGGAAAGATGATAATTAAAACAATGTTCATGTAAATCCATGCCATAATAATTTCTGGGGCTCATTGCCTGGTTGTTTTGGAAGTTAAAAGGATTTGAGTAGTTCTCGATTCTATTGTACAAAAAAAGTTTATCTTGGTTTCCCTCAATCTTTTCTTTGTTAGCTCCAAAATCTTAGATCTTGATCTGTCCTTGTCTGATTTTTTTATCTGCTCTTGTATTGTAGGTATATTGGAAATAACATCTGTGGAAATTGGAGTGGTGGCTGTTAAATCCATTAACAGCAATTATTATCTTGCCATGAATAAGAATGGCAAAGTCTATGGATCTGTAAGTACATTTCACTTTCTCGTATCTAGCTTCTAATTGTCTGTTATCCTGGAAAATATTTTAAAAAGTAAACAAACAAGTCAGATTTACAGATCTATTATTTTATCCCCTTCTGTATTGGAATATATTTATGTAGAACCCATAATAGCCCAAAATTAATTTCATTCCAATTTTATCAGACATTTTTCTTCTGGGAAATTTGTCAAATCATCTAATTTATATGAGCTTTGAAATCCAATAAATCCAGAGGATGCCAGAGTAGAAAAAAACCTAATATAGAATGTATGAAAGATTTGTTCATATTTAGTTTAGATCTTCTAATAAAAACCAGAGTCACTGATTTTTGTGCAAGTTTACAAATAGAAATAATTTCTTAACTGATGTTGCATATGTACAACTTTCACAATGACATGGTCCAATAAATCATGTTTTAGCATTTATATAATTCATTATATTAATGATCCTTAGCAGCCTTTATAAATTAATTTGCATTATTATGCTCATCTGCCACACTGGGAAAATCAGATTTGAGGCTAAGAGATAATAATTTTCTAAAACTATTTGCTAAATTTATGGCAGAAGGGACATATTTACAAAGCGGAATGGACCAAATATGACTTTTATTTCTGCATTTTATTTTGTTTATGATGTGAAAATGTCCCAAAGATGGGATGTATCACATGACTAATTAAATTGATTTGTTGCTGCAGCAGTCAACAATATCTACCTGGTGAGTCTGAGGAACTCCAAAATTATTTTTTACAAAAACGAAATCTCTCAAGATCATCCAATATTATAGAAATGTTGGTGATCTTGCATGAAACCTTGCAAGACCTCTGAATTCTCACGTGATATCAAATTAGAAGGATATCATGGGGGATGAGCAAATAAATTAAAATGGCAGGAGAAATTGCATGATGAAATTGTTTTGTATGCATGAGATATATATTAAAAAGGGATGAGGCTTCAATCATGTGGTTGTGTCTACCATCTTGACTTTTCTTAATCTCACCCTGAAAAACTATCATATGAAATATTGGAGGTGAAATTTCTAAGTTTCTTAAGATTTGACTATCCATAACAGGGGTCTCCAACCTTGGCAACTTTAAAACTTGTGGACTTCAACTCCCAGAGTTCCTCAGCCAGCTGACTGAGGAAC
>JANHFT010006102.1:50941-61613 GCA_032467955.1 Pseudoxenodon macrops | reverse complement strand
AATGAATGAATGAATGAATGAATGAATGAATGAATGAATGAATGAATGAATGAATGAATGAATGAATGAATAGGGGATACAGCATTCATCGGCAGTGGCAGTGTGTAACCTGAGGTTAGAGGATTTAAATGAATGTCTTCTAAATGACTGAAACATTCTGGGAGTTGAAGTCCACATATTATAAAGTTGTCAAGGCTGAGATATGCTGCCCTGTGGAACACTCATCTAGCAGTATCCTTCTCCTTCTTGGTATTTTAGATTTGATTTGATATCTGTGCTAAAATGGAATTGTGACTTCCAATTTCCCATTTTTGGGAGGGTGCTATTTTCCAATGATTTAGTGAAACATTTTATTTTGGGGTTGTTTGATTATGGACAAATTAAAATATCATAACAATAAAGTCTCCGCACAATGAAAAAACGACAGCACTGACCTTTAGTCAACCCACATAACCTCTCCAACCAGCACTTCACCTCCCACCTGATGTGACCTTCCCATCACAAAACCCATCACAAGACCCTCACATAATCTGATTATCACCTGACTCCTCAGAATACCCATCAACAGAGGTAGGTTCCTACCAGTTTGGACTGGTTCTACCGAGTAGGTAGTAGGTCGCTGGTGACATCATGAAGCTGGTTCTGGTTCGTGGATGCCGCCATGTTCTTTTTTTTTGGGAAAAAAATTATTTTGAATTATTTTGGTTTTTTCTTCTTCTGTGTATGCGCAGAAGCTGATTTTCCGGCACTGTGCATGCATCACCATCTTGTTTTCAGCTTCTCTTTTTTTGGATTTTTTCTGCTTTTTTTTCTACTGCGCATGCACGCGCCCACGAGGCGTGTACACACGCCCATGAGGTGCACCCACGCGGCGCACCCACGTGGCATGGGAGGCAGCAAATCGGCAGCAAGGTAAGTTAGAACTCACCCCTGCCCATCACCAGACCCTCATCTGATGTGACCCTCCCATCACAAGATCTACTGATCACACAAAGCCCTTATAAGCAGAAGAACACAAACACTGATATTTCCTAAATGGCATTGAAGATGTGGTAACTTGGTAGCTTGGTAACTAAATGTTCAGAAAACAACCCTCAGACAATGAATCTCCACCCTCATCCTACACCCAAGCTACAGATATTCACCACTATTGCAAATAAACCTTTTCCTTCAAGTCAGGCTTTTATACTTGTTGTTTTACCAGAGCACAGGATAGTTTGTTAGTGCTTTTGCTTGATGGATTCTAAATTACACCCTTGGAATATGTGAGTCCGCTACCCCAGCAATATGTTTGAGCTCAACTGAAACAAACAAGCAAACAAATGGGTAAGAAAGACAAATTAAGGATTGAATCTGAGTCTTGTTGCTCATGTACATGCATGTCATTGAAAGTAACCCATTCAATTAGGGCAGAAGTCTTGAAAAAATATGGGCATACTAATTATAACACAATGTGTTTTTTCCCCTTGAGCATGAAACAAATACTAACAACAACGTTCATAGTTCAAACGTTGCTGTCACTTTACTTTGAATTTGAAGCGTGGCAAAGACCAGAAAAATTAAGAATTCAGAAATTACTCAGAATCATCCTTCTAAGGCCTCATCCAGCCTATTTTAGAGCCCTTCCAAATACGTGTCACACAGCCAGTAAGAAGGACAAGGAAAGTGAAATTAAATATTGGATTTATTTATTTTTACATCTGAGGTTTTACGTTGACTTCAAAGGAACATTCCCTATCTAATTCCTTTCCTGCAAACTATTATCTCAGAAGACATAATATTGCATTCTGAGAAAAACAGTCCGTTCAAAGCTTTTTCTTGATGAGAAAATGTGGAATTAGATTGTTCTTACATTGCCTCATGTATGAAACAGCAACTGCAAACATTCCTCATGCTGAGTGGGGAATTCTGGGAGTTGAAGTCTAGAGGTCTTAAAAGTTGCCAAGATTGGGTACCCTTCAAGATGAAGGTTTCTGCCAGCCATTTCAATGCACAGAACCTTGGCAGCATTATAATTGAGGTTCATACAGATATATCATTGACTAAAATAGTCCTTCCTTGAGGTTAAGAGTGATTTACAGAAAGTGTGCGCTATGAATGATACTGTCACAGAAAAAATGATCACGGCTAGATAAATGTACGAGAGTCAAAATTTGCATTTGAATATTTAAAATGTTTAAAAATTGGATGTTTAAATTTGAGCATCATCTCATTTATTTTAGCAACAATCCATTTTAAAATCCAATGTAAAAAAAAAATTATAATTCAAAATGACCATGTAAATCCCAATGATGAAAAGCAGACCGTTTAAATGAAAAATGTTTAGGACGAACTATGAAATATGTAACGTGTTTGTACATTATAAATGAAATATATTTGGATTATTGTTAATCAGCAGGTTTCTGCTGATCTGAAAACTAAATCATTATTAGTATTAAAATCTTATTTTATCATAATTTCTCCTACAACTGAATTCTGCTTAATTCTCAAAATGAAACATTGTATTTTCCTAATAATAATCACAATCATAACCCTAACCCTACTTTTTCATTAATGAATCATGCTATTTTGCACAGTATCTCTACCAAAACTTGTATATATAAATTTGATGAAAATGCTGTTGGAAAATAGCAGTAAACATTACTATTTGGGCATACACCATAAAACAGTAAAATAGATGAAAGTATACTGTGGGTATCCATTTTAGTTTAATATGCATTTAGTTAATTTTTGGATGGGAATGTTTAATGTTCTTTTGGGTTGCCTAATCATTTAATTAGGATCTGGAAGAAATCTTTAATACAATTTTGGAAAGAGAAGGCGAATATCTGTGTTGTTTTTAGCTTACTGCCTGAAGCTGCTTGTGAAAATCTTTGCCAACTATTCAAACTGGGAGATGCAAAACAAAAAAATGATTGTCCAATTTGGAAAATCCAGGTTATACACTTACTCCCTCCCTTCTTCTTCTTCTCCTCCTTCTTTCTTCTTCTCCTTCTTTCTCCTTCTCTTTCTGAAAAAAGTAACAGCATTCTCTTTGCGCCTCCATGACTGTTTTCAATATGCTGAAGTGTCTGACTCACATATTTTCGGATTAATTCAGCTTGCTTTTGAATGCATTTTTTTTTGTACCATCCGCAGGACTGAATCAATTGCTCTCCAATGCATATTTTCACTTCAAGGGAATTTAAAAAACAACTATAAATTTATTCCTGAGTGACTTCTCAAAAATTCAATGTTGTACCTATTGAGGTTGACAGTTTTAGATCTCTTTCAATAATTATTTGAATGGGAAGTCAGCTCTTCTGCCTTCTTCAATCAGATCTGACAGTGAGAAGCCTAAAATTGGCACGCAGGAATTGTGTGTAATGAGAGTAAATTTGATCTAGCAAATGTTTCCTTCACTCTGACTTAGCATTGTTTTTTCTCTCTCTGTAATTTCACATGGGCTATACGATGACGTCATTATTTTGAGAAAGATGACTAATTTGGAAAAAAATAGGGCCAATGTAACAGTTGCCAGAATTGCAAGAATCTTGCAATATTAAATAATACAAAACAGTGTTGCTCCTAAAATGCCATTAACTAGAACACTGTCCATTTACACTGTTATTCTTGGTAATAATATTTTCAATGGTTCATCATACAGTCAGCCTGATCTTCAAGTTGGATTTGGCATTTTTTATTATTTTTATTTAGACCTATCCTCTCTTTCTTTAGGAGATCAGGACAGGTTACGTGAGATCTTCTTTTGTTTTATTTATACAACAACAACACTGAGGTTAGTTGGTCTGAGAAAGAGTAGTTGGCCAGTCACATAGTGGTTTTTTATGGCTGTTTTATAATTTCCCTAGTCCTAATCCAGCTCCTTGACCAATATTATATGTCATAAAGATGCAGCTCTACTCTATACAAAACAAAAAGCTGAAGTTATGAAATAAAAAATAATGAAAAATTTTATAAGTCAAAGAAAAAAAAAGCCTTTACTCCTATCAGTCCCAGGTAAAGGTAAAGATTATCCTCGCACATATGTGTTCATTGTTCCTGACTCTAGGGGGTGGTGTTCATCTCCGTTTCAAAGCTGAAGAGCCAGAGCTGTCCGAAGACGTCTCCGTGGTCATGTGGCCAGCATGACTAAATGCCGAAGGTGCACAGAACGCTGTTATCTTCCCACCAAAGGTGGTCCCTATTTTTCTACTTGTATTTTTATGTGCTTTCAAACTGCTAAATTGGTAGAAGCTGGGACATGTAACGGGAGCTCACTCCATTACGGGGAGGTAGGAGTTCGAATTGCTGAATTGTCGACCTTTCGATCAACAAGCTCAGCATCTTAGCCACTGAGCCACAGCTTCATCTCCCGTCATATCAGTCCTAGGTTAGCTGAAATGTCAGTAACATTATTTATATTCAGTTATTTGAGACTCTCCATTTTAATAGCTGATAATATTTTACATACTTTTAAATAGCTAACATATTAGATATTTCTTACAAGCTTTGTTCAAAATCAGTTTATAACATCATATGAAGAGTGAGTTCAATCCAGTTAATTTAGATACACACATCCAGATCCAATATTTAATTAAATAAATATTAAGTGAGACAACTTCCTATTTATTGGATTGCACTACTAGAATATTTTGACATTTCATTGGATGCTAGTTCATCTAATCTGCTACTTGCAGTGTTTCAAAATGTTTTGCTTCTGTAATTTGCAAAGCTGCTGCTTTATTTTCATGAAGTTAGTTTTAAAGAAAATCATTTTGTTTTGAAACTGTTATTTGGTTATTTCCAAATAAATGTGACTAAAATAAATGAAACAAATGTGACTAAATACAAAATAATTGGTAGTCTGCATTTTAGGTAATAGTACTAGTCACAAATAATTGTATTTTTTCATAACAAAATAATGGATAATGGATACATGCATGCATTCTGACATGAATTGTATTAGGCACAGATTTATTAAAGTGGACCTTTGTTAATTTTTATGAGACAGTAAATATAACTCAGAATTTGGAAGTAAAAAGTCTGCTAAATGTGACTTTCCAAAATGCATGTGAAATTTAAAAAAAAACATTAATATGTTTTAAACTCAATTTCTTTAAATCTGTTCATGTCTTTACCATGTTGTCAAGTTTGACATTTGGCCTGTGACGCTCATAATAAAATCACCAAGTACAGTAAACAGTTTTGGGCGAATTATTTTGCTACCTAAGTCCACCTTCCGGGCTATATCAGGAACAGGAACAGGATTCTCTTATTGTTGTACAACACTGTAAAACTCTACGCACATTTTAGCAATAAGGGATAAGAAAACATTTGGGGAAAAATATTCCCTTAAAATTCTTAGTGACTTGATTATTGAGAAAACTTGCTTTGGCAGCCTGGAAAATCCTTATAGACTTTCTGCATAGAACAGGAAAAAAATGCACTTCTGACTTGTGGTTTTGATGATTAGAAAAAAAAAATTGGATTATGGGGGTTGTTTTTGTAATCATAGAGTATGAGATAACTGTGTAATCATACTGATTTTTTTGGGAATTGGAAATTGGAAGCTTCTTTCTATTTCTTTTTGTGCTTTTGTCTTTTCTTTCTTTTTTTCTTTCTTTCTTTATTCTGTCTGAGTTTGCATTAATTTTTATCTTCTATTTAAAACTTTTAATAAAATGTACATATGCATATGTAAAATTGTAAGCTACTACTTATTATAAAAACCGACCCACCTATCCACTACACAGAATAACCCTGTTAAGCTATACTTTTGAATGAATATAGTTAGGACAATAGCATTGTTAAGCTTTCATCTCTTTGCAAGATAACACACGTAGAAAAAACATTATACATTATATAGTGTATATCATCATAACTGTACAAAAATGTTGATTATTTAACATGAGTTTATATTGTGATAATATATATGTACATTTCTGTCAAAGCAAACATACAAAAAAGAAAAAGTATATAACTATATTTAGCCTGCATGTTGTCCTGCATTGTAATGTCGCCATCATCTTTTCATAATAATTCGGACATTCTGGAAAGTTCACTGCTACAGTTTATTGTTTTAATTGCTTCAAAGCACTCCTGCAAGGCATTTTCTGTGAAGTTTAATGAAGAATAATAGCGTTTTCTATCCAAGTTATATGCTGTCCTGTCTTTTAAACAAAATTAATATTTTCCAATTATGAAGTAACCCCTCTTTTGCACGAAACCTACCGCAATGTGTAGGAATCTAAAAATAACCCGCAGTTTTCTGAATGTAAAAGACGTGAAGAAAATTATTAAAATTATTGTCTGAGTAAGAATAGCTTAAATGCATGTTGAAAAAAATTGATTGTATTCTGATTTGCTTTGAACTATTGGTTTCATTAGCATGGTTCAGCTGAATAAGCACCCTGGGCATTTTATGCTTCTGTGGACCAGCCAATGTAAGTGGAAACACTGAATTTTGGAATTGTTTTTCATTTGTTTTGTAGATGCTAAATGATTGTTTTTGTTCTTTCAGTCTATATGTCGGAAATAAAGGATACCTTTGAATCCTGAGTAATTTCCTCTGCTAACGTCAGTTTTGTTTTCACATGAATAGAAAGAACTCTCTTTTGCCTTTCTTGCATCCAGTCAGAACTGCTATGATCTTTTCTTTGAACATTTGCCCCTAATTAATTCGCAAGAGGAATATTTTCAAAACTGTAATCACTTTGGTATATCTTAGCTTGTTTTGGCAATCAAAGAGGCCTAGCCCATTACAAAATGCAATTGTACTTTTTTTTCCCCCTATCAGTAATTTACCATGATTTACAAGGTTTTAGAATGGAATGATTCAAAGAACATTTTAAATCATATTTTAATTTTTAATTAATAATACAGATTTGCCAGCAGGCATTATATCTGTTTTGTAAGTACAGATGTTAAACATGCTGAAGTTGTGCTGTTGATTTTTCCCCCTTATCCTTCTCTCCAGACTGTAGGTTTGCTAATTTATTATCTTGGAAATGAGAAAAACTGACTTTATATTTTTATGCATACATGCCAGAATAGAAATAAGATGACTAAATAATCACTGCAAAAAATTATTCACTTTACCAACACATATCAATGTCTTATTTTTTACAAGTTAAGAATATTATTCCTTTTAGCAGAGGAAATATATTTTCCAGAAAAAAATAATAGAAAAAAGGATAAAGTGGCACATGAGAATAAAGATATCACTAAAGGTTTATGTCATAATTCCAACTTGTATTGTGATATTTTATGAAGATATTCAAAGTTATTCATACAATTACTTAAGCAGTTTGCTCATTTTTTGTAAGTTTTATCATTTAAAAACATAAAACGACTTCATGAAAATCTTCTCTGTGTTGCTGAAAAGTGTGTATGTGTGTGTTATATGTAATATATGTAATATGTTTCTTAAATTAAGTTTGATTAAAGGTACATTTTATAGCATTATTTTACTCTATATTAGTAAATGTACTTTTATTTTAACTTTATTTAAAAGGGTTCATTGACAATTATTCTGAATTCTTTTAACTATGACCAGTGATATTTGGTGTGATATATTCATAAGATTGTTCATTAGATTAACGATATAAGATAACTATATCAACTTTTTGCAGTTAAATATTTCATCCATATTACACAGGGAAAATACACAAACTTTTTTTTAAATCTAAGTGTAACTATTCATGTTTGTATATATAGGATGGTGGTAACAACAACTTGTAGGTCTAAAGAAATTAATATGAAAGCGTGTACCTCATTTCCCCCCACTTTTTAAATATTTTGAAATGGTTGCTAGAGTGTGATCATCTTTAAACAAATTTATTGGCAATGCCCTTGTAAATAAGAACATTTAGAATTACACTTTAGTGTGTACTTTAGAATATAAAAGGCAATGGATAGCATACCACTTTAAAGAAATTATTTAAAAATAGGCTGTGCTGTGATGAAGTCAAGCTGCACCATCACAATTTATATTACTATATATGTGAGTACAATTTATCTAAAATAGAAAACCGTCTTAAAGAATATTATAAAATTTAACTATTTAATACACTTCTTTTGCTGCAGATGTTGTCCTTGCTGTTTATATCCTATTGTTCCTAAAAGCACTCTTGCTTGTTATTGACTGTGTAAGTTTGCATTTGAGAGAGCTTATGCAGGTTGGGAATGGCGCATCTATTTATTAGTAATTTGAAGTTTCCTATTATGCATGGCCAAAATATTTGTTTAGAACAAATATGTAGAATGGAAGGTCTTCGTTATTGATCTGATTAAATGCAAAAATGGATGATGCTGAGAAAGAACTTATTTTACCAGTCACTTTCATAACCCTTAAGGAGCCTTAAATAGTACATATGAAAAACAATTCATATCAGGTTCCCCTCAGGGAATTTTCTTTGGTTTAAGAAAATTTTATTAAAGATTGGCATTGCAAATAACATTTTTCATAACTATATGTAGACCTGTTAAATTTTTTATTAAAACTGGAGTTCGGCCTGTTCTTTTTCATCATTCTACCAGATATTAAACTCTAGAAGCAGCTGTAGGAAATAGAGAAAGGGATTTTCAAGGGGATTTGAGCTCCCTGTCTCTGTGCCTTTAGTGATCATATTATCATACCTATCACACATAACAAAGCCCTAAATCTGTAATTCAGATAAAGTCGTCAGGACTTTGAAATACAAAAAAATCCAAACAGATGCTGTAACATTTTTCTTCTGTCTCTCTTCCCACCCCCCACCCCCCCTTCTATACTGGTTCTCGTTACATGGATTTTGTAAACCTGAACAGGCATTCTGCAGATGCTGTATAGCAACGTACATACATTAAAGTCTATTATTACTTGTTTAGGAGAGAAAGAGCGCGCGCGAGAGGGATTTAATTAAAAAGGTACATTTGACTATATCTGCAGGAGTTCTACTCAGAGATTCCTAGAAAAGAGTTCAAGTAAACCCACTAAAGGTTAATAAATAAATAAAAAAAGGATGGTAGGTGCTTGTTTTGAAATGAGTTACATAAGCTAAACCCAGTCTGGAGACAATATTTGCGCCTCAGCAGTAGGAGGTTTTACTTCGTGAGGTTACAAGTCAACAAAAAAGATGCGCCAAACGGGTAAGTGTGGACACAATTCTCTGCTGAATAAAAAGAGCAGCGTGTCCAAAGTTGATGAAGCAAACTCTGAAGGAGAATAGAAAAGAAATTGGCTGCAGGGGTCTTGGAATAATTTCTCTCAGATTAATTACATTGACATGGCGGCTTAGGAATTGGGTCTTGAGAGAGGATCACTGTCATCATATGATGAAAAGTTAGTCAAATATGCAGTATCAATTTCAGCAATGTTCTTCTACACGCAGTAGACAGACAGACAGACGGACAGACAGACACACGTATGTCTGTATTTCTATTTATTTATTTATTTTAACAGGGCCTTCTGGTGGTGATTTTTTGTGCTGATTAAATTTAGATTTCTATTACTGTATCCTCAGATACAGTTCATTGCTCATGTTTTACCTAGCGTGTTTCCCCGAAAATAAGACAAGGTCTTATTTTCTTTTGACCCCTGAAATAAGCGCTTGGCCTCATTTTCAGGGCGGTCTTATTACTTTTGAGTTGCAGGAGGCGACGAGCGTGGTCACCTCATGGCTGCTGCTATATTTTGGGGAGAGCTTATTTTGGTGGGACGGCTTATTTTAGCGCAGGCACTCAAAAGCCTGATTGGGCTTATTATCTGGGGAGGTCTTATTTTCAGGGAAACGGTATTTATTGAAATAAAAAAATAATAATGATGTGTATATTCCTCTGACCATAGCACTGTTCAACATGTTTTATATTCTGAGACTGATGTACACGTAAATCTGATGAAGTTCACTTTCCAAAGAAAAATGATAAAGCTCCCATTTTATGCTAAAATTAGTTAATACTTTTTATTACAACAATGAAACTTCAAGTCACTTAATCATTACTTTTTCAGACATTTTTTAAATCATATATTTTAGCATAAAGTAAAATATTCCATATATAGAAAACAAAATTACAATGAATTTCTAAAAATAATAATTTTGTACTGAAGTACCTGTAGATATATCTGTAAGGATAATTTAAAAATTTGACATTTTTTAATATATTTCAATAATATAAAGCTATACATAGATGACAATTAATAAAATAGAAACCCACTAAATCACCATATATATTGTACTATATCGGGAGAACTGGTTGTTAACTTTCCGAGCAGTTTGGTGAACTGGTTGTTGGAAGAAATCATTAGGCAGAGAACCGGTTGTTAAATTATTTGAATCCCATCACTGGGTGCAGTGTTTTAGGTATTCGACTATGAGTGGGAATACTAAGATTATAATTATTCCTTAAGAATAAAAGCCACCTATTTCACTTTGGGTAAGTCCTTTTTTCTCACTCCTTTATCCACCAATTTGCACTACAGTGGATTGAGTCATGTTTGTAATAATGTCTGAGTTTGTGTGTGTATAATGCTAAATATTTGATATGATAAAGAAACAATTGAAATACAATAGACAATCATTAAAATATTCAGTGATGTCTTGTATATGTGTAACTTTCTCTCTCTATCTATCTCACTGTGTGTGTGTGTGTGTGTGTGTGTGTGTGTGTGAGAGAGAGAGAGAGAGAGAGAGAGAGAGAGAGAGAGAGAGAG
>JANHFT010006102.1:26987-49593 GCA_032467955.1 Pseudoxenodon macrops | reverse complement strand
GGAACAGAAAAAGTATAAGTATTTAAACTTGATGGTGAAACGAATAAATAAAATTATGATGAAATTTTGTTAAAAATTGATTTAAATGTAAAGTTATAAATACGTAGTCTGACAACTGATGCTATAAGTTGTATGTGGGGAGTTTGGTGGGATAAAATAAAAATTGTTTAAAAAAATGTTAATAGTGATAAATTGTTCCAGAGTGAGAAGTCTGTAATGAAGATCTGTTTCCTATTCCTTACCTTTTGATATCCCAGGAGTGGGCTTCCCAAAGGTGTTTTTTTAAGAGGCAACTGGATTTTCTGATTTTTCTTACAAGACATTTCGCTTCTCATCCAAGAAGCTTCTTCAGCTCTGAGTGGATGGTGTGGAATGGAAGCATTTATACACCTTTCCATTCACCACTATCCAGAAAAACTAGAAAGAAAGAAAAACCAGAAAGTCCAATTGCCTGTTGAAAAAGCACCTTTTGGACAACCCAGTCAACCCCGAATGACTGATAATCTCCATAGACAGGAGTGGGCTTGCTCTCTTGCTCCTCTCATGCATTATACTTAGAATCTACATGAGATTCTAAGAGTCTTAATATATCTAGAATCTGAGACAAAGACAATCATATAGGTGATAAGCCTCCTCCTGAATTGGATCAGGAAGTAGACTGGAAGGTGATTCATCTTCCTCAGTATCAATGTTAATTATTAAGTATTAAGTATTAAACATTATTAATTCTGCAATAATGTACCCATTAATAGGCATGCAAATTTAGTGTTCATCTTAGCTTTGGATTTAGAATTTTCCTTTGTAGGTTGTTAATTTTTATTTTATGCAATCATAGGATGGTGTATTTTTTTTTAGGAATAGTAGACACCATCACATGCATGCAAAGTGTAATGTGTTGATTGGAAATTAATATCAATGAATTTGTACATTGTTAAAAGATTTTGGCTTCCTTGTGCTATTCCATCACGTCTTAATTTGTAGTAGAATACTTATTTTCAAATTCTTTTGCCTCTTCTTTTTTTTGACCATACACCTGAATATTTTCAAGATGTGTGTGTGTGTGTGTGCATGCACGCACACACACACACACACATTATAATGATTCCTCTGAATAAGTGTAATGTCTATGTGGTACTATAGTACAGGAATCTGAAAAAGGAGGAAGTCCTGAAAATCAGTTAGATCTTTAGGCAAAGTTCTCAAAGACAGTGCCTCTGTATAATTTATCCCTTCATCACATCATATTTGTTCAGGACATCCCTGATTCTCAGAAGAGATTTTGAGGAGCTCTGAGTCTGTCATCAAAGCAAACAAGTGTGTTTGTGTGTGTATTTGTGTGTGTGTGTGTATAAACAATGAATTCAATATGCCTCAGGTTGGTGGAAGAGCGCTTTTAATTTATATGAATTTTTGGAAAGCAGGATGCCAGTGTTTTTAATAGGCATGCAATAGATTCTGTGCAACCAATTTTTCCCGTCTTCATGGTATATTATTTACCTCAGGGAAAGAATGAACTGTGTCACACAAGTTTCAGAAACATTGCTCAGAGAAAAGGGGAAAAAAAGGGAGCTTCTGTAGGTTGCTCCTTTCTTAAATGGATCTCATAATTGCAGATTTTCAGGAAGGTTGTTCCTGTAAATCCCATAGGCGATGTTGTTACGAGCATTCTGGGGCATCAGACGGTATTTAACAGTTCAGATTGTCTAGGATAACAGGAATGTTGTTATGTTGAATCCCTCTACCACCGGGAAGAAATGAGTTGTGACATATCAGGGAAGATTAAATTTGTAACAGAGCACATCTTAAGCACTAGCTTATGATTTCACAGTAACATTAAAAGTCAGTATTTAAGAAATATGACAGTTTGCTTGTCATTAGGATTTGATTGCCTGGAAAGAGCCATGACAATGGCTTGTGTGAACTAAAGACAAGATATGGGGGCTGTTTTTTTCCCTAAACTCAGATCCTTAAGGAAAGTGGCCACTTTTGTTTCCTCTCCTTAGTTATTGACCTGGCTGCTTTAAAACAATTGTAACAAATGAACATGCACATTTTGATCCATGAAAACAGTTTCTATATATTTATCTTTATCCATATATATGATTTTCATCACAAATATTTGTTTTTCTACATGAATATTAGATGTAAATATTGCTATTACAACAGTCTGTTATTACTGTTTTGTTTTGTTCTGGCCTGAACATAGTTGTATCTTCTACTTTTTTATTTCTTGCACGTAAATAGCACTGTGTTGAATTATACAAAATGAGCGTCCTTCTGAAAGTTACAAGTGAATAAATATATACAATGGGAAAGATACATTTAGCTAGGTTTGGTTGTGATGGTCCTTTCCAGGGTGTCTTCAACTACATACAAAGACAAACTTCAACCCATTAATAAAACTTTTTCTTTTTATCTCCTCCTCCTCATCAAATCTGCTCCTGGTCCCTGGTCTTTAAGTTCAGATTTTTGGGCCAATCAAGCAGAGGCTATTATTATTTTATAATAGCTATTGCATTTCTACTCTGTTTCTGTGAATGTAATGGTGCTTATTACTCCATATTTTGATGTTTGTTAGTAATAAAAACACAGCTTTATAATGAATTTGGTTTTCTAAGGATCAGATCTGAAGAAAGACTCTGACAGATCTAGAGACTGTACTTACAACAAAGGACATATTATAGAATCATCTTTTTTTCAGTTGTAACATAATGAAAGATAGATCATCAGAAAAAGAAAAACTGGTCCTTTTAGATTGTGATGCTGTAGAAAAATGTTGAACAATTATTCAATACTAGATAAAGTAAAGGCTGATTGCTGACAAAGCACCAATAATGAAGCAATGGGTTAATAGGAAAACAACATAATAAGAAAACAACCAACAATGGAAAAAAATCTTGATGCCTGGAAAAAGAAGTGGCTAAATGCTATTACTGATGACACAAGCAGGAGCTTACAGAAACTCAAAGCAGTGAGTTGTTGTGAAATGTTGCCCATTAGATCATAAAAATCCAGAAGCAACTGAATGGTTCAACAATAGCAACAAATAATGTAAAAGTACATTACAATCTCTAAATCCAAAAATTAATTCCAGTTGATGAGATGTATACACTGATTTGTGGAAATTGTTGTAAGACTCATTTAATGATTTCTTCATATGTTTAGAAATAACGTTATTTTTTAAAATATTTCAAGTTTAAAATAGTTTAGTTTAAAACTAAACTTTGACTGGAAAGCAACAGGTTAAGTTTTCTATCAGGGTTGGGTTTTATGTTTATATTTTCTTAGCCCTGGTTAGGAGAAATGAGCTTGTGTTCTCTTTGTTGTGCCAAAGTGATAGGGTTTCATTTGTTTGAGAAATCTACCATACCCCAAGAGGTTACCCTAGTGTAGATTTTGTTTTCTCTGAAATAAATTGCTTATTGTCACAAACTGTCCAGCGCTGCTGGGTTTTGAAAAGACCCCTAAGAAGATTCTTTTTCTTCCTAGTGGCAGAAGTTTCTATATCGTAAGGTTTTTCAGTTCTGAAAACTAGAATACAATTTGCAGCTGTTTGGCTCGTGACAGTGATATGGATCTGATTGTACACAGTATGCTAAGGAACTGTGGATGCAGCTGGAATAGAGGTTATGAATGTTAAAAGCAATGCAAAGGTTGCCCATTAATTGGCTACTAATAAAAGCAAACGCAACTGTTTATAACTGTGGGAGCCAGTCCTCTGTATCTGATAACAAGAATTCATACACATTACACAGTTTGGTCATTCAGACCACGACTAATTGCAATGTGAGGCGTAGTGATCAAATTTAACTCTACCAGCATGCACTCTGGTTTGGGACTGCATGGCGACAAGGTAGCATTTATTACTTATTCTCCATAACACAGCCTGATTGAAATATCTAGCTAAGTTGTCAAAAGAAGCCCAGCTGGGTTTTGGAGCAGCTAATTAAGTCATTAAAACGAAGGGTCAAACAATCTATTCCTACAGGCTGAAGGATAGCAAATCCTGTATCCTGCTGTCTCTTAGATACAGGATTTGAATGTTTACAGAGCTGTTTAGCTAAATATCTACTGTTTTTGGAGTCTGATTGAAAAAAAAGTCTCTGTTCGTAAAGAAATGTCTCTGAACCTTTTTTATCTTTTTAATGTTATAAATATTTTATAGTTCAGGTAATACTATAGGGCAAAGAGTTTGTTAAATTCACGGCATCACGGCGGCATAATGTGATGTATCAGGACTTTCCCCCTCTTTGCTAAACCGGGCGTGGGCGTGGTCAGCATGTGACACATCCGGCCCACAGGCAGAGAGTTTGACAGTCCTGCTATAAGTCATGAGTTCCTTGATAAGGGCTATAGGACAAACATTTGACTAGGTTTGCATAATGTACTAGATTAAAACTGTGATCCGCAACAGCTAGATTTGCACAGCACTCTAATTTATGGAAAAACCACTACCAACTTTTCTTTATGACTATTGGTGTTAATATAAGATTTGGACATTCCTTGAAAAACAGTGCTGACACTGATTTAAAGTCTAGCCCAGAGGTGGGTTCTAACTTACCTCGTCGCCAGTTTGCTGCCTCCCGTGCCGCACATGCGCAGTACATTTTTTTTTAAAAGTTACCCAATAAAAGGCCAAAAACAAGATGGTGATGCATGCACAGTGCCAGAAACTCAGCTTCCGCGCATGCGCAGAAAAAAAAAATACTGGAAATTTTTTTTTAAATCCCCCCCCCAAAATAATCCACAAAAATAATGGTAGCGTCCACGGACCAGAACTGGTTCTGTGACGTCACCAGCGGCTTACTACTACTCTATAGAACCAGCCCGAACAGGTAGGAATCCATCTCTGGTCTAGCCTAGCAAATACTGGCAATTGTGAAAAGTCCATCTGCAACACAAGTCAAGTGACAAAATGGTGGTTATCAACTGAAATCCAATACTTTAGTATGTGCATTGTACTGAGTGCTGAGACTTCCATCTGCTGTAATGGCATCAGCCAGTTTAGTCCCTTGATTTCAAATGGCTCTTAATTGAAAAAGAAATGCACATACACGTCAACTCCAAAGTCTATTTTACCCACCAACATATTATGACCAGATCGTTATAAGATCAGAAGGCTAACACAAGGAAGAAATATATGGAAAGTAAATATAATATGCAGCCATCATTACTGGTAACTATTCATACCCCAGTCTTCCATGACGATTGTTTAATTATCTGTGCCCTCTGAAGCCTCTGGAGGACGAAAAATGCCCCTACGGGCAAACTTCCGGTTTGCCCGTTGGGTCGTTGTTTTACAGGACAGCACCTCGCGTGCCTTCAGAAATGGTTCCGCATGCCACCTGTGGCACGTGTGCCATAGGTTCGACATCATTGGTCTATGGGGAAGCCAGCAGAGAAGGTTGCAAGCTGTTGCCACCTGACAAGAGAACTGTCTCTCTTTTCTGCGAAATGGATGAAAGAACTTCTTGATTAGAAGAAAGTATTAGCATCCTTTCTAGAAATAAAAGTGATTGTGCATTGTCCAACATACTTTCTGCCATATCTATGCCGGCCAAATTCAACCCAGAGGCATCCAGAACATGGATAGCTATAACAATCTATAATATCATTAGGTGTATTTATAACATGTTATCATAGAAAAGAAGTCAATATGATTGTTCTGTTCAACTGACACAGTGTGAACTTTTTTAAGGGAGACAATTATGTTTTCCTATTTATAAAGCTGAATCTATGAACAGTCCCAAATTTCAGAATTGATGGTTGATAAGGGATGTCACTTTTTCAAAGGAAATTTAATTCAATATAGCTGAGAGGATGAAGCAGCCACCAAAAGCAACAGCACTTTATTTGGCCTTAGACTCAGTTTATTGACCTCTCCCTCGCTAGTAAGTCACTACAGTAGAAAAACAGCAATAACAGGGACATAAACTTGAAACTAACTAAAGGTCTCATGAAAGGAAAATGTTTCAACCTGCCTCAAGAATGCTGGAGAGAATGGGCCAAACACCATGACATGTCTTAGCTCCGGGGCACCACTGAAATTATCTTATTTCTTACACATGCTCTTAGTAGAATGAAAGCCTTCTTCAGCTCATCCTTAGTATTATAAAATACATCTGCATTGGAAGATCTATGCAATAGTGCCATTTAAAATAAATTATCCTCTCAGGTGGACTCATAGTTGCTAAAGGAAAGTTACTAGAAGGGATAGTATTATGACCTCCATCATCTTTGTTATTTACAAATTTTAGAAAAAGAGTAGGAAAGAGAAAATAAGATATAAATATGGACATGGGGTGCGGTGGGGTGACAGGACATATATGAACCAAATAATGGAAATAGAAGTCGAAATAGATTTAATTTTGAGATTGCTGGAGGATGTACAGTAATTCTGCTAAAATATTTTAAAGAGTTGAAAAAATAGACCTATCTATCTATCTATCTATCTATCTATCTATCTATCTATCTATCTATCTATCTATCTATCTATCTATCTATCTATCATAATAACCACTATATTTTAGAATTTGGTGGGTATTCTAGGAGGAGAAATGTTTTGATCTATGGTGGTCAAAAAATTACAAGACGTCTGGTAGACTTTTTCTGATTAACACATTTTATTAAAAGTCATAAGCTTTCATGACCTACAAGACAGTTCAGATGCATATAATAGATATATTAATTTTAGGATTTTAAGTTAGGATGGAAGAAAAAAAGGAGATGATGTGTGTGAATTCATCAACGTCTTGCTGAATAGAGCAGATAAAGCCCCATTTTTCCAAATGCTATACAGATAGTCCTTGACGTACGACCACAATTGAGCCCAAAATTTCTGCTACTAAGTGAGACGTTTGTTAAGTGAGTTTTGTCCCATTTTATGATCATTTTGCCACAGTTAAGTGAATCACTGCAGTTATTAAGTTAGTAACATCTTTGTTAAGTGAAATTGGCTTCCCCATTGACTTCGTTTGTCAGAAGCTCACAAAAGAGGATCAGATGACCCTGGGCACTGCAAATGTCATAAATACGAGTCACTTGCCAAGCATCTGAATTGTGGTCACATGACGATAGGGTTTTTTAAATGGTTGTAAGTGTGAAAAACTGTCGTAAGTCACCTTTTCAGTGCCATTGTAATGTTGAATGGTCATTAAATGAACTGTTGTAAGTCAAGGACTACCTGTAGACCCCTGCTTTTCTTCTTTTAATTCTCTGCTCTTCTAAAACTGTGTACAGTAGCCCATAAATAGACTGTTAGAACATCAGATACCTACCCTGCCTTAGATTCTCCAGAGTTATGTGTGACAGTTACTAGTTACCATTTGTTTCTCTTACAGATATAATGCCTTATTTGTTGACTTTGAATATCCATTTCTAACGTACAGATTTGGTGGTTTATGGGTGCTTGTTATCAGCTCACTTTGAAAAAGGCTCCTTTACAAATCCAGATTAAAATAAGATTTCTCTTGTTGTCAGGTGACATTTTTGATTTCTTACAAGCAACAGGGTTGTAATTTTTTTTACAGCCAGAAGCATAGCACAAAATATGTTTTTACAGCCAGAAGCATAACACAAAATGATTTTCAGTAACATGAATACGTGTAATGGGATATATTTTTGAAGAAACTAGTCCCAAGTAATAAATTATGTACTTCTGAGATGAAAACTTTAGATTGGTGAATGAAATGTTATCAGTGCTTGAAAGATAAAATATATATGTGTGATTAAATGTATAATTAAATACCATTAAGAGATCTGTTTCCATGCTGGTTGTACAGGAAAAAAAAAACTATGGAATTTTTTTAGGTTGGTTGTAAATTGTCAGTTTGGTTCATGACCTTAATACTAGTATATACTTTCCTCTTTGTTTCATTTTTCTCCAAAGTGCCTTATGCATTTTGGCTTGAGTCATGTATAATAGACTATTTGTAATGAGATGCTAAACCATAATTTGGTACTACTTGAAAGAACATGGGTAAACTTTTACAGTTATGAATTACGGTAGTCTTTCCTCACCAATGTAGCCATTGGGACAAGGGCTGTTTTATGACTTGTGGACTTCAACTCCCACAAGGCCATGGTTTCCCATCCTGCATTAGGAGGACATTAGAAACATTCTTGATTTAAATTAGGCACAATTTCCCATTACTAATGTATGAGCCAAGGTGTGGTTAATTTAATATTATGGATTTAATTATCAATAGTTTAAACTAAGTACAGTTGTTGATGGTGCATAAGTCCAAACTGAAATTAGTTAAGGAACTGATTTTTCTTGTGTCCTTCCACATTTCACATACTGATAATCGTACAAGAGGAACCCATTAATAACCCATGTTTGTTGAAACCACACTTGTGACTTATAAACCCCCAATTTGCATTTTCTTGTTCTATGAAGAACTTTAGAATTAGGCAAAGGAAACCTATAAGATGTACATTGTGCCAGAGTGTGAAAATATGGATAGGCTTATTATGAATAAAACTAGCTATGTTCTCTAAAACTGGACTAATATGGTATGTACTAGAGTCAGTTCATTTCTCCAGACTTTAATATCTACACGAAATGAAAGAAATAATCAAAAATCCATTAATATATGAATATTTAGTTATACACATCTGCTTTCAGCTCTTCTTCCATGGGAGATGTGGTGGAAATCCTAAACTGGGCCCCAGAGAATATTATGTCCTGGCTGGAGAAAAATAGGCTCAGACCAAAACCAATCAATGCAGAATGACTTTTGGTTCAGAATCCAACTAGTTCTAGGATAAATGATATAAACTTTGGCTGTTGTGTTCCCTTTGATATCACACCTTGGTAGACCTGCTATAGTTAAGACACTTGCTACAGGCGGTCACAGCTAGTTAATCTTATTTATTCTTGATATTCCACATTTTGATGGTGGCAATTTGCCCCAACCTAGAGCTGGTCTCAGAGACAACTGTGAAGCTTCAGTTGGTACAATATGACGTTACTATATTCTTATTGGAAAATGATGGTATTATCATATAAGATAATTACTGCAATGGGTCCTTCAGTTACTTATTGTTTTCCAAATGTAGTTCAAGGTTATTACTCATAAACCCCTATGTATCCCAGAATTAGGTGCATTAGACACCATCTATCCCATGTAACTTCTGCTCACCTGACAAAAGTGTATACATAACACCCATGAATTTGTTCTTTACAGATACAACAAAGTTACTTCATTAGAACACAGATCTTTGTAAAAGCTTATCCTGAGGGAAGAATAGATCCCATTCTCATGCCTTTCTAGCGAATAGTTAAAATTTGTATCTTCCAGAAGATCTTTGGAGTAAATTCTGGAATAAGTTCTGAATTAATAAAGATGTGGCTACTGCTTTATTATTTTATTTGGCATTTTATAGAATACAATTACCGTGTGAGAATTTTCCTCGCTTGGTTTGCAGCTTTACTTTGTTGCTAAGGCCCATTGTATCTGTGTAGCTGAAAGCTACAACATCAGTAGACTAATTATTGGCAGGTTCTTCAAAGGTGGACGGATCTGATTTGACTATGACAAACCACCCATTTGGGCAGTAGCAATATGAGACAGTGTTGGAAGAGGAGGATCACATTTCTTTTGACAACGGCCACAACACTGGGATCTATTTTAGGTTTGCCATGAAACCTAATGGATAGTTACTACAAAACAAAATGTGATGAAGTGCTGGAAGATGAGCCCTTCACATCAGAAGACTTGAAGTCACTGCTAAAGATCTGAAGAGACTTTATAGTAAAGCTGGTATTTATGATGTAAGTGAAGCAAACCCTTCGGTTTTCTGACTCTTGATGTAGCTATTCATGAAATGATGATCAGAACCTCTAAAGATGTCCCTCATGTATGGAAGGTACAAAGGATCAACCAAACAAAACCAGACTCTGCTCTAGATTTTTAAATGGAGATTAAAATTATGGAGTCAGAGCTGCCTGAACTGCAAGCAGAGTTCAAGAAAGGCCAAGGAACAAAATACAACATTTGCAGAGGTGAGATAAATCTACGAAAATACAGTTGAACACTATAAGGATATTTACCTGTGTTTCATTGACTACAGCCTTTGATTGCTAAACTATGAAAGGTTCTGAACCAAATGAAGACGCAGGAATATACCAGAACACCTGATAATTTTAATGTATATTTTTACATTGAGCCAGAAGCAGTAGTCCAAACAGAATAGGAAGCAACAGAATGGTTCAAAAATCAACAAATACTGCATATTTTCCTCATACCAGTTCAATTTATATTCATAACAAATCATTGACTGTGTGAAGAAAACTGAGGTGTGCCAATTGATGGAGACTGTCAACAACTTTTCTATGCTGATCATGCACATAAGTGGCTGAAAGTGCAAGTGATCTGAAGCATCTCTTATTAAGATCAGAGAACACCGTCTCAAAGCTGGAGTGTAGCATAATGGGCAGAAGACAAAGATTCTAACAGCTAGTAACATCAATAATTTTAGCCTTGACAGAAGAGAAACAGAAATTAGCTGACAATTTCAAGTTGCTTAGATCAATAATCAATAATGAAACTATCCATGGCCAAGAAATCAAAAGACAATGCCCTTGGAAGGGGGGAAAACTATGAAGGGCACAAAAATATCTTTAAATACAAAGTGATGTCTTTGTATTCAATGATCTGACATTCAGCTCAGGATATTTCATAACCTCATATGGATGTGAAAGTTGTACACTGAAGAAAGAAAACAGAAAAAAAAGATGCTTCTGCATTGTGATGTTGGAGGAGGATGCTATGAGTACCATAACTGCCCAATGAGCAAATTAATCAGTATTGGAGGAATGGAAGCCTCAACCTGTTGTAGAAGATGAAATGACAGGCATATAATTTTAACATTTTAAACACCTCAAGTGAAGACAAAGATTACTTAGAGTAGGTATTATGCTTGGCAAGGCTGAAGGATAATGCAAAAGACTAAGACTATCATTGCAATGGATTGATGCGATAACAATAAGCATGGATACTGCCAGACATCGTTTAGAACAACTATATATTTGATGGCAACTAATAAAATATACTGAGAATTTATTTATCAAGCAAGTAAGTCAGTTGATAAATCTTGATATAAAGAAATACACAATTTGGTTTTTGTGTTTACTTTCAGGGTTTGAATTGACCTTTTTGTTTTGTTTTACCGAAACAATAAAAACTGTAGAAGAAGACATGATTCCATGTGGTCAAAGGTTTGAATTAGGAGCCTGAGTAAAAACCACAGGGTAAAAAAATCTAAAAAATAAGTACATAAACAAAATATCTGGGTTGAACTAATATTTTTATTCCTTGAAACCATGCTCTTTGTCTTCTGCATTGCATGCTCAGCTATATAGTACGAATGAACTTCTAGTTTACCCAGACCACAGTTTGCAACATATGATTTACAAAAGCATTCCAAAACAGGACTGTGAGCCATATTAAAATTCTGGCCTTAGGAATTGTAGAGTCATGTCTCAGATGTAAAATTAAATTGATTAAAACATGACATTATTTGGTAGCTTAACTGTACGACACTTGGAGTATAATTGCAAGGATGAGGCTAATTTCCTATTCTTTGGAAGTCAACTGAGTTTTGACAGAGTAGACGTGAAAATAAAATTGTTGGCACTCATTACTCCTTATTTTTTAAAGAATAATTCAAAGTCTAAGCTTGTAAATAAATGCAAATGCACAGTACCAGGCAACCACATAGATGTGAATGTTTTTTTTAATAATTTATCTATTTTTAGAATCCATTCCTTTTAAAGTCCCGAGAAAAAGAAAAACAGGAGGAAAAAGGCACTCAAAACCAGTCTGCCAGGATTTTGATTGGTATAAAATGTGGTTGAAACAAACTTTGACAAACTTTCAAGATTCTACTGTCATTGCTTTCTTTTTTTTGATCTTGCCAACTTCAAACAATTGATATTATTTCAATAAACCTTTGGCTTGCAATTCTATATGAATTATTGTCCTAGTGAAACAATTTCCATTATTATTTTAACTGTTTTGTTTTATACTTGCATCTAGGAGTACTGTAGCCTGCATTAGTTGGAGAAGCTTATAATTATTGTTAAATAAACAACAAATTTGTTGCTGTTATTATTCTAACAGGCAAAAAATATCCACCACTTCAATATCTTCATTGCCATTTTTAAGCTGGTTATTCTGTATGTTGTTAATTTGCTCTTTATTATATTTAACTTTAATCCTAATTTTTGGCTGCATTCTTTATACTATTGAATCTTGTAGATCAGGAGTGTCAAACCCACGGTCAGTGGGCTGGATGCATCATGCGCTAGCCACGTCCACCCTGTTTAGTGAAGGGGCCAAAAGTTACAATATGTCACGTGATGACAATGTGATGCTGCAAGTTTGACACCCCTGTTTTACATCTTGTGCAAAGAGAAAGAGAGAGAGAGAGAGAGAAAGAGAGAGAAAGAGAGAAAGAGAAAGAAAGAAAAAGAGAGAGAACGAAAGAAAGAGAGAGAAAGAGAGAGAGAAAGAGAGAGAAAGAGAGAAAGAGAGAGAGCGAAAGAGAGAGAGAGACACACAGACAGAGAGAGATACAGACAGAGAGAGAGAGAGAGAGAGAGAGAGAGATGAATAAATAAAGGGAACAGTATACAGCCTTGCTGTATTGCGTTCATTTGACAAATCTGGAGCCAATCTGTTTTACCATATTCTGTCTGTACAGTGACTTCGTGACCTGTGTATCAGTGTTTCATGAAGATGAGGTGTTTAGGGATTCCCATTCTTTCTGAGCCCATTCCACAGTTTGACATGATTGTTGTCACTATCAAAAACTTTTCTATAATCAATGGAGCACATAGGGACTTCTTTCAGGTATTATTTGGTTTTCTCAGTTATTCAGCACACATTAGCAATAATGTCTCCTATCCTTGGCCCAATTTAAACATCTGGCATCTCTTATTCCATGTAGCGTTCTAATCTGCATTTGATAATCCTAAACATTTTTTTGCTAACATGTCATATCAAGGGTATTTGTACAGCAATTTATACACCCTTTTAAGTTTCTTTTTCTTTTTCTGGTATTGGAATGTAGATTGACCTCTTTCAACATGTTGGTCACTATGTTGTTTTTCAGATTTCCTGGTTTGGTAGTTTAGAAGATTCAGTCAATCTTCTATTGCTTATCATATTTCTGTGGACATCAATTTTCTGTAGCCTTCCAACTTTGTATTGACCAGAGTGCTGATATAACTTCATCTTCTAGTACTAGAGGTTTTTGTTAACTAGAAATATCCTGTAGTGTTGGAAATGACAGCTAGAATTCTCCAATCCCTAGGAATTACAATAACCCATAAACCTACAGTCACACTCCACCAGAAATTCCAGAACCAAAGGCAAAATACAGACAGACGAAAGAAACAATGTCATCTACAAAATCAGCTGTAACCAGTGCAACCAATTTATGTGGGACAAACGTCATGTCAATTAAAAAACAGCATCCACAAACATCAGCTGGCAGTCAAATGCCATGATCTGAAATCTTTAATCTCTACCCACACTGACACCAAACAGCAACACAAATATCATCAGCCATGCCACCACCCGTCATGCTCATGAGTTCACTGAAGCTTGGCACTCCACAAGCAATTCCATGAACAGACACATTGACCTACAACCAACCTATCAACCCCTCAGAATCCAAATCAACCGCACAGCCAACCAGAAACAGCCAACCATCTCAGGCAATTCCCCACCCTCCACTCTCACACACTAGCAGTTCACCTTCAAACAACCCTGTCCTGAGGTAATCTCCTTATGACAAAACCCATCACAAGACTCTAGCTTGACATACCCACACCTAAGTCCTTATAAACAGAACACTGACACTGACATTCACTGATATTCCCTAAATTGAAGATGTTACCTAGCCTGGTAACGAAACGTTTGGAAACCAACCCTCATGCTCTGAGAATGAACTTTTAGTCTCATCCTATACGTGAGCTGCAGATATTTGCCACTATAGCTAATCTTGTAAAGTATTTTGGATGTTGACATCTCTATTGTACTCCTTCCATATTCTTCTAGTACTCTTTGAATCAATTACTATGTCTCCATTTTTTCTTTCAGCATACAAATTTGAGATTGGAACTTCCTTCTAAGTTCAGAGAGCTTTTGAAAGACTTTCATTGTTTTTCCATATCTGTTTCCATTTTCTATGTCTTTAAAGATGTTGTTATAAGAATGCTTCTTGTATCTTCTAACAGCTCTATGTTAAATTCCTTTTTGAGCCTGTTGTCTTTCTTGGCATTGTCTTCTCTTCTTGGCAATTTGCATGGTTTGTTCCAACATCCAACTTGCTTTGTTCTCTTTCTTCAAAAGGAGATTTTAAATTCTAAAATCTTCTACTGTCATTACTACTATATTGCCTAGAAGTAGAAGACATTTTTGAGGCCTAAAACCAAAGGTTGCCATTAAATTATACTTTTTGGTCTGACAGAATGAGGATATTATTAAATGCATACCAAGGAATAATGTTAAAGATTAAGAATTAAATATTTAAATTCAAAAGCCAACTGCCAACCAAGCTCCCGAAATATTTCATATTGTTGGCTGCAGAATCTGAACATCACTTACGTTCTTTCAACATTTGTAAATTAGAGAGAAATACAGTAAAATAAAGTTAATTGCTCAGTTTTGGACAAGCAATTACTTTCATGTTTAAACATAGATTAATGATTGTAACATGCTGGCAGATTTACACAGAATTTGAAAATGTCTATATGTAGCCCTGCAGGCCCATACACACTTACAACATGATATAAAGAGTAACAAGCTCAAAGACATGAATAGGAGTGTATCACGTAATATACACATGTAAACAATTTCTCAAGGAATTGAATGCTGAACAAAAAACATTTTCTTGAAGTTTTAAGCCCCTTCAAGAGAGGAACTGAGTGGCTCTTGTAAAAGATGGATGCTAATATAATTGCTGATAGTCAGTGATGCTCTGAAGTGTTTTTTTTAATCCAGTTGTTAGACATGCAAATGAAAAAAATGCCAGCATGAACCTTTGAAAATTAAAATTTGTGATACTGTTTGTGCCCTGTGAATAAAATGATAATCTTTTCATAGTTTACCACACTTCACTTGATGAATCTTTAAAAGTCTAAACTGTTAAAATAAACATAATGAAGTTCCGGAATAAAACTTGTGCTTACTTGAAATCTGGCCCAATATATTAAAACCAAGTCTATTTTATTACATTACATTACAAAAATAACACTGTTTACCTGTCATCCATAAATTGTTTAAGCAAACTGAGAATTGGTGGTTTATGGTTTCCTGCCTAAGCAGGGGGTTGGACTAGAAGACCTCCAAGGTCCCTTCCAACTCTGTTATTATAATTAACTGAAAATGTTGAGAAAAATAATTATGGCACTTTTTAATTATATCCTATTTAATTTTCTTAATTTCCTTTTATTATCAGTTACTTAATAATTTATCATCCAGGCTTACCTTATTTATTGGTATTAATGTAACTTTTCGTTTCATTGTTGTAAGCGACCCAGAATCATTGGGAGTCATGCATCATAAAAGTTTAATTAATTATTATCATCATCCATAATTTATAGCACTGATGGCGAAACGTTTAGACACTGAGTGCCCAAACTGTATGTGCGCTTGCCCAAATGGAAAGGTGCACGCACATGTGAATGCGCTCATGTGTGCATGCATGGGCATGCACAAGCATGGACATGCATGAAACTGCATGGACATGTGTGAAAGTGCACATGCATGGACATGCGTGAAACTGTATATGCATGGAGATGTGCACACACATGCTCACATATGCACATATGCGCAGCAGAGACCCGAAGACCAGCTGGCAAGCGGGAGGCCAGGGATCCCAACACCGGCAGCGCAGCAAGAGGTAAGATCTTTTTCCTTCGTGAGCTTTCTTTGTTTGCAGGGAAACAGAAGCTCAAGAAAGAAACGCCATGGAGATCTGACCTGGGGTGACGGTGCGTGTGGGCTGAGGGCTCTGCGTGCCACCTCTGGAATACGTGCCATAGGTTCACCATCACGGATTGATAGGAATACTTAGCTGATACTATTGCATAATAGTAATAGTAGTAGTAATAATAACAACACAGGTTGTATTAGAGCTGTGTCCATTAGAATTTATGCAGAAAAAACAGGCTAATTGTTTGCAAAAATCGCACGCGACTGAAAAAGTTTTCTAAAATAACTTTAACGTTTAATAAAGTTAAAATTTTGTGGAATTTCAAAATTCAAACTCTTAGGTGATAAGAACAAAATAAATCAGATATTGCCGTGATTGAGAAGAAAGTGTGGTTAATAATAAGGCAATAGCTAGAAATAGTTGAGTTACATCTGGAGAAAATAAAATACTGTGAATTACAAAGCTAAAAACACTGAATGATAATGAAGTAAAAATGATTGTTGTACCAATTTTAATTGGAGATATTGGTGTAGTTACAAAATATTTTATGGAATATTTAGAAGTTTAAAACTTACTCGACTTGATATTAACTTTTCTTACATATACCTATTATTTGTAGTATTGTACTACACTAATATGCATAGTATTATGCTATAACTGGTAGTAATCAATCAAATAAAAAAAATCAAAGCAGATTTTTTTTTTGTAAGTTAAATGGGGTAGGAATGTGACATAATATCATGTAGGTTGTATGCTCTTTACTTGAATGTTGTCTATGTTCATAGCTTTCTTGGCGATATCTGGTGCTTGGAAATCCCTGCAAAATCTTTGTGCTCAGACATCTTGTCGCAAATAAGGCAAAATGTAAGGTGTTTCTATCCCATGGCCAATGCTTCCTCAATCATATCATTATCCAACCTGCACCTTTATTTCAAAAGAGGCAAAATAGCTTTCTATTGTGAAAGTTATTATGAAGTATGAAAGACCAGTGTACAAGTTTATTGTTTAGGGAGCAGGGCTCAAGATATAGGATAGCAAATGCTGTGCAAATAGGACACACTGTTGGTTTCTTTCATATCTAGAATTATGATATACAGCTCACTCATCAATAAGAGATTCCTTTTTATTTCAGTGTGGGAAGTAGCAGTGGGGGTGCATTCATTTGAGTACTATGGTATGCAACAGAAGTGGTATTCAGCAGGTTCTGACCAGTTCTGGAGAACCGGTAGCAGAAATTTTGAGTAGTTCGGAGAACCGGTAAATGCCACCTCTGACTGGCCCCGCCCCCATCTATTCTCTGCTCCCAAGTTCCAGCTGATCGGGGGGGAAATGTGGATTTTGCAGTAACTTTCCCCTGCCACGCCCACCAAACCACGCCCACCAAACCACACCCACAAAACCAGTAGTAAACATTTTTGAATTCCACCACTGGAGTGGGGTCACCCACCTACTGAGGTGTAATGCCGTCCTATTTAGCCATGTTAATAAGGCCAGGCACATGCGCTGAAAAAAACCTTCTTCGGAGGGAGTAGCAATGAAAAAAGCCTGCAAAGACTTAGGACTGAAGAAAAAGTTTCTTCGGAGGGAGTAGCAATGAAAAAAGCCTGCAAAGACTTAGGACTGAAGAAAAACCTTCTTCGGAGGGAGTAGCAATGAAAAAAGCCTGCAAAGACTTAGGACTGAAGAAAAAGCTTCTTCGGAGGGAGTAGCAATGAAAAAAGCCTGCAAAGATCACTTCACTCGCTAGTGCCTTGTTAGGTCTGAAAAAAGCTTTGAAAAAGCTACATTTGGAGTATAAGATGCACCCAAATTTTCAGCCTCTTTTAGGGGGGAGAAGTGTGTCTTACACTCCGAAAAATATGGTACTTTCCTTTTTGTCTCTTCACGGATAATCTGCATGTCCAAAATTTCTCTTAAACGATTACACATTGTTCTCCTTTTTTAAATACATTTGTTGCCTGTAGTTGAATCACTAAATCTTTTGAACTCGTTTTCTGGAATCTTATGCTGTCTGGAACCCCTTCTTGAGGCGAAGAGCTCATTGCATCTCCAATGTGAGATCTTAAGAACTCGGCTTAGGAAATAGAATAGAATAACAGAGTTGGAAGGGACCTTGGAGGTCTTCTAGTCCAACCCCCCTGCCAAGGCAGGAAACCCTGCACCACTTCAGATAAATGGTTATCCAACATCTTCTTAAAAACTCCCAGTGTTGTAGCACCCACAACTTCTGGAGGCAAGTTTTTTCCACTGATTAATTGTTCTCACTTTCAGGAAATTTCTCCTTAGTTCTGAGTTGCTTCTCTCCTTGATTAGTTTCCACCTATTGCTTCTTGTCCTGCCCTCAGGTGCTTTGCAGAATAGCTTGACTCCCTCTTCTTTGTGGCAAGTCTTGAGATATTGGAAGACTGCTATTATGTCTCCCCTAGTTCTTCTTTTCATTAAACTAGACATTCCCAGTTCCTGCAACCGTTCTTCGTATGGTTTAGCCTCCAGTTCTCTAATCATCTTTGTTGCTCTTCTCTGCACTCTTTCACTCTTTCCAATTGGGGAGGTGGAGTAGAATGTCTAACTTCTCAGCATCAGAGCGTGTTAATACACTGTATAAGAAATAGTAATGATCTGATGGTTGTTTTGAAAAATCCTTTTTTAGCGAGCACCCTAGAAACCATAAGGAACCTGCAAGCAAAATCTGGAGATTTCCTGATGAGTGAGTGGTATTTGGCCTTTATATATGCGTCTCCCTAGCTGTAACCCCAAACATCAAGATCAGGTAACAAATTGCATCTGACATCATCCTTCACGATCTCCAAAAGTCCGTCGTATAAAAGATGAAACGCAACTTTTTTTGTTTTGCTTCCAAAGGAAATCTGTTCAAAGAACAAATAAACCCCAAATGCAAAAGCTGACTGAGATGCAATTTAGGATTGCTTGCTTTTAAAAGAGATTGCACTTTTATTACAAATTGAGCAATCTGTTCCGTTTACGCCTTATTAGTGTCATTTGAATAATTTCACGCTTCTGGTTGTGCAGAGCGTTATCAATCATCCTGATCGCCTATGAACACGAGAGGAAAATACTTGAAATGGCTTTTCCTCACGGTCTCTGAGCCAAGCAGACCAGTTGGGACATGAAAACGCCTCTGTGGCATGCAGGCCGAGATCCAAAAAAAGATAGGATTAAGTTTGAACGCTCCAAAGAGTGTTGGGCTTTTATCATCAGCCTCAATAAGTCACTATCTCCGTTGAGTAAAACATAAAAGTCCCTGTGAATTTTTACTCTGCTAGTCGTTTTTGACACTAGGGGACAGTGCTTGTCTTTGTTTCAAGGCCATTGGGTTAGTGCGGTCATGTGACCAACATGACATCATGGAGCCCTGTTACTTTCCCGCCAAAGTGGTACCTATTTATCTAGTTGAGCTTTCTTTTTTATTTTATTTTCTTTAGTATTTTATTTATACATTTTTAAAATATAAACATAAAAAATGCAATGTCTCCATGAACAGTGTGTTGAGTACAGTTAGTTTTATGAGGTAGTAATCATCATAATAACAATAATATTCATAGCATTAATAACAATCACATAATAATAGTAACATAGTAACTCCCCAGGCGGGGTGGCCGTTTTCACCCTCCCCAGGCTCCTAGAAAGGTTCTGAAGCCCAGGAAGAGCAAACAACGGACCTTCCCCACCCATCCCCGGAGGCCAGAAGGCCTGAAAATCAGCTGGCCAGCGCATGCATGCGATATGCATACACCAATATGGCTCCACGTGTCACTTGTGGCACGCGTGCCATAGGTTCACCATCACTGAGATAAGTCTACTTCAGTGTTTCTCAGCCATTTTAAGATGCATGGACTTCAACTCCCAGAATTCCTGGCTGTCTGGAGAATTCTGGGAGTTGACATCCGCACATCTTAAAAAGGGCAACGGTTGGGAAATACTGGTCTTTATTATTAAAAGGCATAAACCAGGGGAGTTCAACTATGGCTCCTTTAAGACCGCTGGACTTCAGCTGAGGAATTCTGGGAGTTGAAGTTCACAGGTTGTAAAGGGGCCGTAGTTGCCACCCCTGGCATAAACTCACAAAAAAATGTGCTTTGTAGTGCAACTTGTTAGTCTGATGTAATTGTAGAGTAAAACATGGTTAAGTAATCATACTTGTATTTGCTGCAAAGCAAATTGGAAGTTATTTCTATTTCATTTTATTTTTTCCCCTTTGCACCTTAGGGGGGAAAGAAAAGACAAGACATTTAAACATTTTTAATAAAATGTATATTAAAATATGAAATGTGTCACTCTGCAAAAGTGCTAGAAAACCTTGCTGATTTCTGGCTAGGCTAACACAGCTCTCCTCCTACAAAATCCAGAACAAGACAGTGATGTATCAGTTGATTTGATATAGAGCTGAGGTGGCGCAGTGGTTAGAGTGCAGCACTGCAGGCTACTTCCGCTGACTGCTAGCTGCAGTTCGGCAGTTCGAATCTCACCAGGCTCAAGGTTGACTCAGCTTTCTTCCATCCTTCCGAGGTGGGTAAAATGAGAACCCAAATTGTTGAAGGCAGGAGGCTGACTCTGTAAACTGCTTAGAGAGGGCTGTAAAAGCACTGTGAAGCGGTATATAAGTCTAAATGCTATTGTTATTGTTATCTAACCTGTGGTAGCATAGTGGTTAGAATGCAGTATTGCAGGCAAACTCTGCCCACTGCCAGGAGTTCGATCCTGACCAGCTCAAGGTTGACTCAGAGGCTGACTCTGTAAACCGCTTAGAGAGGGCTGTAAAACACTGGGAAGTGGTATATACCGTATTTTTCGGACTATAAGACGCACCGATATTTCAAAGAGGTAAGTAAGAAAAAAAAGTTTTTGTCCTTCCTAGCCCCAGGAGCAGTCTGCAGGCCTCCCAAATCCCTCTGTGCACCCTGTTTTTTTTCCAAAAACGGGCCCGTTTGTCACCCGTTTTTGTGAAAATCGGGGTGCACAGAGGGTTTGGAAGGCTTGCAGACTGTTTCTGAGGGTTGGGGGAAGGCAAAAACGCTCCCATTTTTATGAAAAACACCCCTTTTTTGCCTTCCCCCAGCCCACAGAAACACTCTGCGGGCCTCCCTGAACCACCAGCGGCTGTTGCTACCTACTCACCCGAACTGGACTGTGTAGGTAGCATTTCACCACTGCTTCAAACCTATGTGGTCCTGTTCACCATTAAACCATCCTTCCAAGCAGCCTCCATGTTTTCAGTGTCGTTCTCCCCACTTGGAACTGAACCCAGATGGACCTTTCTTCCAACAATGATAAGCAAGAGAGAATGCTCAAATAATAGAATGCTGTGACTGGAAAGAGAAATGTAAACCCAATCCATATTTAGCCTTGACCTCATGATGAATGAATGGAAGTCCTTCACGATTCATGTATGTTGGACTGAAGTATTTCTTACATCATGGAGGGCTTTCATTTTCTAGGACAGTCGCAACATTTGGTCCTTCCTTCTACCTCTGAAAGATGGGTGAATAGGAAAGCACCTGAAGGCAGGACAAGAAGTCATGGGTGGAAGGTCATCAAACCTTGAACTAAGAAGACATTTCCTGACAGTGAGAACAAGTAATTTGTGGAATGATTTGCCTCCAGAAGTTGTGGGTGTCCCATCACAAGACAGGAATGGGATGGGGGTCTCCTGCTTGAGCAGGGGGTTGGACTAGAAAACCTCCAAGGTCCTTCCAATCCTATGTTCTGTGCTCTTGAGAAGATAATTACACGTTGGGACTTCCAGAAACTGTCCTATGCATAGATAAAACCAGGCTTAAATTCTGGATTCCGGTTAACTTGACAATGTTATTAATGAGTCAATGATACCAAGGGAAGGAGCAGCTCTGAAGAACAGGCCAGGATGCCTCAAAGACAAACAGTTTGTTAATGTGATAGTTAGAGAGATATTTTCCGAAGCCAAAAGGGCAAAAACGAGAATGAAACACAATGCTTTATTTAAACATCGGGAGAAAGTGGAGCCTGGTGATTTTTTTTCTTTTGTTTATGTGGTGCCTTGGTTATGGTTTTCTCTGAAATACCTTTGCTTGGATAGAGACATTCCCAGAAAACTAGAGGTAAAACATCCCAGAAACTAAAATTCCTCAGAGTTTTCCCTCCCTACCTCTTCTTTCCTTAAATCTCCTTACTCTGGCTCCATTATACAAGTTACGGTTGAAAAGTTTGTGTTTGCAGTTTTTCTGACCACAATAGAGAGTCTGGGCAAAAATCAAGATGCTAATTGTCTTTCTTCAGACGTAAGAGGGAGATATATTTCCAGGAGATAAACAAGAACAAAATCTTGTTCCTGAAAAGGGTGGAAGCCTTAACTTTATTTATTAAAAAAAGAAGAAGTAACAATTGGATCGGCATAGTGGAGAGACAATAGCCACGTGCTGTGGATGTACCGTATTTTTTGGAGTATAAGACGCACCTTAGTTTTTTGGGAGGAAAATAGGGGAAAATATCTGCCTACTAGGTATTCATCTGGCTAGCGTCCTTAGTCTGGTCAGCTTCAGCACATCATTTTATCCCCTGGTTAGGACTGGGGGGAAAAGTTTCTAAAGCACAGCTGATAGAGAGAAGCAATGAACAAAGCATGCAAAGCCAGAAAGATTGTTAGCACCTGGTTAGGTCTGGG
>JANHFT010006100.1:20396-30429 GCA_032467955.1 Pseudoxenodon macrops | reverse complement strand
AGAAAGAGGAAGGAAAGGAGAGATGTGAGCCATTTCCTCCTTTCAGTGGTCCATGAAAGTACATCTATAGTATGTAGGTAATAAAGTTGAAAAAAGGTGAACATTTTTACAGAACTATAAATACATTGAGGCTGGATGTGACAAGGAATGGCTGGGAGGGGAGGGGCCAGGCGAGGCACCCCTTAATGTGAGTGACATTGAGTTGGTCATGCCCATCCAGTCAAATGACCATTAAGCCATGCCTGCCCAATCAGATGACCATGAAGCCACACCCACCCAGTCACATGACCATTAAACCACGCCCACAAAGCAAGCCACACCCAAATAACCAGTAGTAAAAAATGTAGAACCCATCCCTGGTATAAACCCCCTTGCTAAATTCATGTGGATATACTCTCTTAACTCTCTCATCTCTTTCAGGGTCATGGAGTACATTTTTGGTTTGGGCAGTTCCGCCCCAGGAATGAATTCAATGGCAAAGTTGGTGGGGTGATAGGGTGTTGCATTCTTTTTTGCTGTAGGCATATGTTAGATCTCAGTACTCTTTGAAGATTTGGGGCATCCCTGGGGGCTGCTGCAACATGGCTCTGGCTTTCTCACTTTGCTTAGTGACATTTAGCTCTTGGTCAATTTTGCCCGTGGCTCTGCCAGGAGGAGGGAGGGGCCCTACCTCTAGTTTTATGTTACTATTTCCCCCTTTCCACCAAATGGCATGCCTGTTCCAGACTCTCCAGGCTCAACCTGTCAAACCTCTCCTGCAGCCCCTCCAGAGGGCTGTGTACCACTGTTTGGTACCTCCAATCTCTGGACTCGCTCATTTCTAGAGGCCCCTTCGCCCTCCATTGGTGGATGGTGGTCATTGACTCCTGAGTTGAAGTTACTGGGAGGTTTTCCACCAGGCCCTGGGTCACGTTCCGATGCCATGGTCATAAGTGCAAAGACTGATTGCAAGTCACTTTTCTCAGTGTCATTGTAACTTTAAACGCTGAATGAATGGTTGTTAAGGACTGTCTGTAGTGGTCATTTTAGTCTCCTGCTTGATGCCCAGGGCAGCAAAAAAAGTATAATTCTTCAATATTCTGGTTACCATAATACAAAAAAGATGCTGAGGCCCTAGAAACAGTGTAGAAGAGCAATAAAGAGTCTGGAGGCTAAATCCTATGAAGAGTGGCTGAAGGAACTAAGTATGTTTAATTTAATGAAGAAAAGGCTAAGGGGAAACGTGATAGCAATCTTCCCATGGACTGCCATAGGGAAGTGGCTGTTGATTTTTTTTCTCCCTAGTACCTGAGAATAGGATAAGAAGCAAAGGAAGGAAGCTTGTCAGAAGACAATCCAACCTGGGAGGAACAGTTGGCATCACAGCAGGAATGGTTGGAAATAGCGGCATTCCGCCAAGCTCCGTGAAAACCAGCCAGTAACTGCTTGCTGGGAGACCCTACGGGGTCAAAGCTGCCCTGGAAGGGTGGTGAAGGAAGGAGAGGTGCTTCGTCAACAACGAGGAAACCACAATATCCTCATTAGGTCCAAAGAAAACTCTCCCAAACGGCAGCAGGAACAATGGCCATTTTTGGCAAGTCACAAGCTGTGACAACTGTGACAATAAGAATAGTGCTGGAGCAGTTCGTGGACAGAGCATTGAAACTGGGTGAGACAATTTCCAACTTTTATTCTAGAGATTTAACCCAACTAAAAGAATTTTAAAAAATAATCTCCAAACGTTAAGAAAGCAGCGATTGGATACATAGAGAAAGATTAAAGTCCCAGATGTGAAAGAAATATTTAATGGAAGCTTTAAAAGATAGAAATCCTGGAAAAGATTTAATAACATCTTGAAAAGTGATTATTGGGAGAAACTGCTTTTCTTATTTTTATTTCTAACCCTCCTCCCATAATCAGTTGACAATCAGCTGGGATTTTTTGGCGCTGTTTAATGGTGGACTTGGAGCAGGGGAGCCATCTACTGGAGGAAGAAGATTACTGCAGCATAGGAACTCAAGTAAAAGTGATAATTGTTTAATATACACAAAAAAGGAGGGAAAATAAATAACACGTGGAAGGCCATTTGACCTTGATTCTATTTCAGTAGACGATTTGGACATTTAGAAATATCTTTTTAAAGATCTTTAAGACAAACTGAACTGCAAATAACTAAAACCCTATTGAAACTGTTTACTGGAAGGTGGAACTGAAAGACTTGAGGGAATTTGGTGGGCCAATTTGGATTTGAATTACTAATGCTATTTGATAGAACATCCTACAAGGCAAAAGAAGAAAGTTGATAGAAGGAAAAAAAGAAAGAAGAAAAGATAAATAAGACTTTAAAATTTGGATAATTGGGAAGGTGTAAACTGGAAAATTATAAAGATCGTAAATTATCAATTTATAGCTTTTAAGGACTAGAAATTTAGGGGAGGAATAATTCTGGTTTAGTCAATAATTTAGTCAATAATTGACTAAATTTTATTAATAATTGACTTCTTTGGAGTTTTTAGATATTGGAATACTGGAACCTTAGAAGTATATTGAGTAATTTTTAATACATTAAGCTGTTACAAAATGACCCAACAGGAGACAATAAAGATGTATGAAGAAATGTTAGTGAAGTATTTATAAAAATGTGACAAAGAGTCATAAGGAGATGATGGGATTGCTTAAAGATAAAGATGTGAGTGTAGAAGATCCTCAACAAGTGGTGGGAAAAGATGAACATAATATTCAGAAGACAGATGAGAAATTAGAAGGTGGAGACAAATCAAAATAAGTTACAAGACAAAAACACTGAAGAGACAGTAACAATAAATACTAAGAATTAAATAGATAATTTCTTAAGAGTTTACAATAGAACAGAGAGAAAAGGAAGATCTCTGAAAAATAACAAAAGGGTTATGGATGAGTATTCAAATGATGCAGCAGAAGGCGACAAGGGGTAAGGTAGATGGAACATTCAGTCTGTGCAAAAACGTTAGAAAGAAATATAAGATCCCAAGAGAGAAATTTAAAAGAGTAACAAAAGTCAATAAATGATGAAATTCTAAAAAGGCTAAGAAGGATAGAGATAAAATATCTTGCAATATGGTGACTGTATTAAAAACTAATAGAAAAAAGTAAAAAGTATAAATTGGGAAAACAGTAGCACACATATGGATATATAATACAATTTATTATAATGACAAACATTAAGGTTGGAGGTAGAAGACTATGATTAGTTACATTTAAATGTATTATTACTATTAACAGCGAGTACAAAATATATTGAAACTTATAGCTTTCAAGGACTATAAATTCAAGGAACTTAGAGATATAATACCGGGACTGATTAAACCTTATAAATAACTAGCTGAATAACCGTGCTCCACTATGAAACTATGTGATCGGACTTGATAAATCAACAGTTACAGCTTAAAATTAATGAGTAGTTATGATCGGCCTCTCCTGCCCCTTCTCTCCCTCAGCCTTGCCCCACAGAAGCCTATCCTATCCTATTCCCTGCTTGTTGTTGTGAAAGTAAAACTGAAACTGAAACTCCTCTCCTCTGCTTATGTTTTGCATTTGTTTTGCATCTGGAAGATTTCTTTTCAGGTGGGGAGGGGGAGTAGAACGCCTTAGCATCAGAGCATGTTAATAATAATATAGGAAATACTAATGCTCTGATGGTCATTTCAAAAAATCCTTTCTTAGTCAACACCTAGAAGCCAAGAGGAACATATGTGGTAATTTTCAGGTTTGTAGACATTACAAGTGGTATTCACTTATATATATATACACATTGGTTTTATTGGTGTTAATAGAAAATTGATATATTGGAATTATGGTGGAACATTGAGTAATATTTAAAATATTAAAATATTAGTGATTCAGCAGGGGACAACAAATACATTGTATGAAGAAATGTTATTGATGCTTAAATATATTTGTGGAGAAAATGATAAAGAATCATAAAGAGAGAATGGTATTGTTTAAAGATAAAGATGTGAATGTAGAAGAACCCCAACAAATGGGGGGGATAAGTACAAATTGGGAAAATAGTATTATATATACTGATACATAAAGGAATCTATTATAATTACAATGAGCTTATTAAGATTAGAAGTTGGAAGACAAAGATTATGTATATTTAATTGTATTATTATTGTTAGAATTGTGTAAAAAGTATATTGAATCACTGTCCACAAAATATGTTGATTGTTAAAGGAAAATTACAAATAAAGAGACAATCCAACCTGGAAATGAGAAATTTCCTGCCAGTGAGAAATATTAAGCAGTGAAACAGTTTGCCTCCCAGAATTATGGTGCTTCATTATTGGAGGTTTCCAAGAAAAGATTGGACAATTTGTCCAAGATGTATGAAGACTCCTGTCTTGCTAGGAAGATGAACTATAAGACCTCCAAGGTCCCAACCATATGACTCTGATTTTATGAATTAAACATTTTGACTTCTGTTCACCTTTCCCCAAGAGAAAATGCATCTAATTTCTGCCAAATTACTGTTAGCAAACAGAAAAGTTCAGTATGTTGTATCCTCTACTTCTCCCACATGTCCCTGATATGTTGTCATACAATGAGAGAAAAGTGATTCAACAGTTCTCTTTTTATAACCACACCTAATACAAGGTTGTGTGTGGCAGCTGAAAAGGTAGACCTTAGTGTGGGCAAGGATGGGTCAGAGATGTGGCAGAAAGGACACAGAATTACTTCAACAGTGAGGAATTTTTCACACTAGGTTGTGTAACTTTAAGACAAAAAAACCCCCCACCAAAACAGGAGGTAGAAGTTAGTAAGGAGATAAACAACTCTTAAGCAACAAAAGGAACATAGCTTTGACCAACAGTAGGTAAAAGCCAGCAACCAGAGACAGAGTATGGTTTGGTCAGAGGGACACAACAAACCTCCTTTCTAAAACCGACAATAGGAGCTCAACCAGGAGAAGGTAGCCGATACTGGCTTTGAATCCTACAAAAGCTGGCTGTAAACACTAGGCTGAGAGGGGAGAAATTAACTGGATCCCCTCAATCAGTCCAGGATTGTAAAATTCAATTGAGCCAAATCTGTTCTCTTAAAAGCGGCAGAAGAACTGCTAAAGACTGTTTGCTTTTGAGAAACGTATTTCTCAGAGAAAGCAACAATTTTACTTTTTTGTACACCTATTTGTTCAAGCAGAGGTAAATACAAAAAAAGCCTTCCAACGTTCGCCGTAGCTCCACGAGAGAGAAAGAAAAGGAAAAAAGAGGCTATATAGGGGCATTTGGTTCAGACAATGCAAACTTTGTAAGTAACTATGTTTTCCCAGATCAATCCACGGTCTGAACCATAGAGATAAGAAATATAGAGATAGGATGATGTAAAGTAGATCTGGGGGGGGAAAGGAAATAATTTCCCCTTCCCACATTCTGGCAAGTACTGTAAAACATGCCTGACTGGGGAACTAAACAAAGCTTTGTTTGTGGTCTGTACCCATACAAACGAACCCTCAGAGCCCCTTCTCAGCTTCCCTTGACAGTAGTCCGCCTCCGCCCCTTCCTTTGCTCTAACCACTTTGACGGCCCTCCCTCCTGCGTTTTCCCCCAATGACATCAGTGAGGTCGCTGGGCGGACGTCGACCGCTAGCCAGTTCCCAGAAGGGCCTTGACTTCTAATGTAGCCGGATCTGTTTCCACTGCAACGGACGAGAGGGAGAGGCCCGCGAAACCCGCTATTTGCTGCCACTGAGGTAATTGGGGCTGCTACACCCTAATAAAGTCCTGGCGTGGACAGAGCGACAGAGGGAAAAGAATTATAGGAAGTAAGGTAAGAAAGCTTCGGATTTCTGTGCTTTAATAATACACGTCTTCTGTGTTAGCCTCACAACATAAGGATAACGTAAAACTCCCTGGAATGAGAAAAGACTAGTTCGGAGCGAGCAAGTTGAAGGCAGACTCAATGTTTTAAGTATGATGGAGAAAATGTGTATAAATGCTATTGTACCTCGCGGCAGTGATTTATCCATTCCGTCACTTCAGGAGCTACGCCTAATTCTCATGAATGTGGATTAAGAAGCCTGCAAGGACAAGGAGGAAAATGAAGCTAGTTGAGGATTAGGAAAAAGACTCCTTTTTCGGTGTCATGTTATTTGAAGTAGAAGCATCCATTTAATGTGAAGCATCTACCAGTGTGATTGGATTGTGGATATGGGGCACGTGTAGAATCCCTATTATATGTTTACTGTAATTGCTCCCAACAAATTATCCATAGAGTTCGGATAAGGGAATAATTTACTTAATAAAAGAGAAGACAGATTTAAAGGCGAAACTTCCCTCAAGAGAGCTCCAATTGCTTGCCATGAATTTCCCCCCTCTTTTTATGTATTTCCGGTGGTTAGCTGTTGTAATGTTGCATTTTGTTTCTTCTAAAGGAAGAAACGAGAGCAATGGCTTTTGTGCTTTGCTTTATACTGTGGTCAGTTCTTCCGAAAGGAACTCTAATATTTGGTGTAAACTAGTATTTTTTTGTCTGGTTAAAAAAAAAAGACCAGCATTGTGGAAAGCCCGATTGCAACTCAAAATGTCTGGTATTGCTATGTGAAAGGATGTTGTCTTTAAATTATTTAGAAACAGGAAATCCTTGTAGAATTACACATTTGTCATAGGTATGGATTTTAAATTAGCCTTTAAGTTTGCTTAAAATAATAAGCCTTTTACGTTAGCTCAGGCAGCAACCATTCTTCAAATTAAGTTCACATGGAACCAACCATTAAGCTATGAGCTTCTGAAAGAAAATCAACTTTGGTCATAATCTTTTAAAATAAGATTTAAATATTTGTTTTTCTAATATTAACTGTTTAACCCCAGAACAAATGCTGAGAAAATGGAGGGAAATGTTGCTAAACAACAAACTATATAGTAAAAGCATTCCCTATTTTAGCAAGGAAAAATCTTTATTTACATCAAAATAAAAATTATAAATTTCAGCTATTGGAAATATTAGCTTTTCATCCAAGAGTAATACATAATCTGAATTCTATGTTTGATAGCTAACCTTTTTTTCCACTGGTGCCAAAAATGCGTGCATGTGCGTGATAATGTGTGCATGCGTGCCACACCCCTAATGCAATGCTGCCCTGCAGCCCCCCCCCCCACGCATGCACAGGCGGCACCACCACCACCTGTTTTGGTGCTTACAGGCCTCCCTGAAGTCTCGTGTGGGCACCCCCACACCCTGTTTTTGGTCTTGGGAGGCTTCAGGGAGGCCTGCTAGCACCAAAACTGGGGGGAGGGGGCAAGCCCCGATCTCCCCAATTTCTTTCCTCAGTGCGCACTAGTTTCCTCCTGGATTCTTCCCTCCCCTGCCTTCTCCAATCTCCCCAATTTCTTTCCCCAGCGTATGCTAATTTCCTCCTGGATTCTTTCCTCCCGTACCTTTTCCAGTCTCCCCAATTTCTTTCCCCAGCGCACACTAGTTTCCTCCTGGATTCTTTCCTCCTGTGCCTTCTTCGATCTCCCCAATTTCTTTCCCCAACGTGGAAATGCCCCGCCCCCGCCCATGCGTGGCAGAGATCCAAAGACCAGGTGGCAGGTGCATGCACAGTGGAGCTGAGCTGGGTGATGGCTGGTGTGCCTGCAGAGAGGACTCTGCGTTTTTCTTTTTCATCACATCCCTATACCATTTCAGACAATTGGCAGTTCTGCCAATTTGCTTGCCCTCTACTAATTTGTAATTCTTTGTGCAACCATACTGTTTTTTTTCTTGTTTTTCTTTTTCAGTGGTATTGAGCTGCAGTGGGTTTTTCTAATCATATATTTCAGAGTTTTTGAAGCTTCTTGAGTTAATTTCCTCTTTAAAATTTTCATCCATGGGATCCTTCCCAAAATATAAGACACTAGTTTATGATCTGTTGCTTGACACGGCCATATTCTCCAATGTGGGTGGAGACAGCATCCAGGATGGGTTAGCTCCGCCTCTAGTCTTGCTGGACTGAGTCTGCACAATTAAGCCACGCCTCCTCCGCCATCTTCCCCAGTATGACTCAGTCTGTCTTAGCAACTTGACGTGTGGCAAATAGCTCCATATTCCTAATTGAGAACAAACAATTCAAATTGCACAGTCTAAATAACAGCAATAGAGAATCCCGGCATGAAGGACTTGCCCGATTCTGCCGAAGCTGCAAATGGCGGATTGGGCAGATTAAATTCGAAACCGCCCAGGCAAGTAGAGAGCTACCAGAAAGACCAGTAGCGAGGCCCGGATCGCGCTACGAAGCGCGGGGACCAGCGCCTACCAACCACCACCTCCTACCATTAGGTTGAAAAGGATGTTGGGAGGATTGGCAATCAGTGCGAAGGGCTTCAGTCCGATTCCGCCGCTAGCGAAGACTCAGGCCCACTCATCGCCGGCCTTCAGAAAAGGGGGGGAGAGAGGGAGAGCAGTTAGGTGCAAAAGGCCGCATAGGGGCGCATGCGCGGCACCACGGCATTTACAATTCAAACAATCGAAACTGTTCCATGGAGGGATGAGTTTGCGATTTGGCTAATCCCTGGGCCCACAGTTTTGGCACAAATCCTTGCTGGTGCCAACATCCAGGCCCCTTCTGATGGTGGAAAGCACGAAGGGGTCTTCTTCGATCCCACAAGGGAAGGCCAAAGCGCCCCACCACATGGCAGAGACATCGGGGCCCCCGGGGGCGAAGGCAAACTGCAAAAGGCGGGTGTCGGGTTCTCGTGATTCGGGCGACTCCAGCAGAGACTCCAAGGCCTCTAAGAAAGATGAGAGGAGAAGACAAAGAGCCCTGGATAGAGCCATGGCTAGAGCTCAGAGGGAGGCTGAAACAGAGGAAAGGGAGATTTCCCCAACCACCCAGCCTGGCATTCAGGATAGCCCTGCAACCATTCAACCCCCAGTGGGCAGCAATACAGAGGCATGGTCTCATGATGTAGAAGAGGACCCGCCTGCCATCTCAGGCCCCTCATGACAAATGTGACTGAATTTTTCCAAAGCCTCCCGGGTTATGGGGATCCATCTCCCTCCCCAGACCAGCCCCCTAGGCTAATGGCCTCAGCTTCCTTCACCCCCACAGCAGTGGGCCTACACCCAGAAGAGGCATCTGAGCCACCTCTTCCGTCAGGGGTTGGGGCCTTGCTGTCTCAAGCAATAAGGAAATAATTTCAAACCTGCCTTCACCAATTGGCCCCCTCCCTGACCCAGGGAAAGTCTAAAAGGAAAGCCAGTAGGCATACACCCCTAGAAACTGCCATTCCTAGTCCCCAGGGGGAACTATTTCCTGAGGACCAGCCTAGCCATTCCTCCTCTGAGGATGAGGATCTGTTTAGGGGACAGCAAGACACCACAACAGAGATTTTTAAAGATCAGGAATTCTCTGATGATGACGATCTGACCCCGGACCAACCTGCCTTCGTAGGGTTATTTAGGCCCGCAGTTTTCAGATATCTCCTCTTTAAGGCCACTAAGGCGGCCAAGATAGGGCCCTCCCTGCTCCCGCAGGGATCATACTCTCTGACCACCCTGACCCTCTCTTTTCTGAGCCCACTATTGAAAAGGATGTTATTCCTTCCCCCAAGCTCTTCAAGGATGTGTTACAATGACAGTGGGCCTCCCTGGCCGTAGGGCCCAACCCTAATTCTTTAGACAAATGCCATTACCAAATGAGCCAAGATTCTGCCCAACTTCTGAAGGTGCCCTCCAATCAGTAGCAGCCCTTTCTTCATCCTCATTTCTGGCTGACTCCCCTATGGATGGTCTCCGTCCGGAGGACAAGCGATTCGAGCAATCATTGGTCTGCTCCCACCATTCCGCAGCATGGGCATTCAAGGCGGCTTCGGCGGCCTCCTTCTTTAACCGCTCTTCCTTAGTGTGGCTTAACTATAGGAGAAGATCCAGGGGTGAAATCTAAAAAATTTCTCTACCTGTTCTGTGGGTGTGGCTTATTTTGTGGGCATGGCTTGGAGGTCAGGTGACTGGGTTGGCGAGCTTTTACACTTTACACAGAACACAAAAAACTTTTACACTTTACAAACACACAACACAAAACAACTGACTCAGA
>JANHFT010006099.1:403666-419315 GCA_032467955.1 Pseudoxenodon macrops | reverse complement strand
TTGGGAGGCCTGCAGAGTGTTCCTGGGGCCGGGGAAGACAAACACTTTTTTTTTTCTTATTTACCTCTTTGAAATCTTGGTGCGTCTTATACTCCGAAAAATACGGTGCTTGCTTCAATTTAATTTCTTCTCCCCTTGTGTATTCACTTTTATGCCATTAAAACTCAGAAGATCCCATTATGCCTGGCCTCCTCAATTTTGTTTTGTGTCTCTATTTCTGCTCACTATTTATTCAACCTATAAGTATTTATGGTAATGTAAAACCTTTGAATTCTTTTCAAAGAATTCAGGTAAAATTCTTTGAAAACTCTAGTGCTTGTGCATTTCTCAGCAAAAGTTTGCTTTGGGAAACTTTGTGTAAGTATTCAAGGGAGATATTTCTCCTTCCCTTCTTCTTTTCTTCTTGTAGTTCTCATAGCTTATAGTGGGAGAAAAATCACCCCCTCCTGCTTTGGTTGAAAAGAAAAAAATATTTTGGGAGAAGAGATGTTTAATGTTGCCAATTATAGTTTGTGGTCAGGTTAGATTTGCCAAATAATACAAGAGCTATTCTGTGTCATTCAGTTTCAGGGAATTGAAAGATTAGTATCATAACTGACTCCTGTATTCAAAGCAAATAAATCTTCTAGGGATCAGATGAATCCGTGTGACATTTTGGCTAAAAAGAAGTAAATATTTGGTATAATTTGGAAATATTTCATAGCTGGCATAAAGAAGCTTCTGAGTTTCTAAATGTAACTATTATGCTAAATGTGTAGTTGCAGTCATCTGAATATATTTTATTCCTGAAATAGTATGAGATGCTACAGTCAATTTTTCACTAATTTTTATGTTACAGGTGAGGTATTACTCTTTTTAAAAATGACAGTGAACAATATCCTGTAGGTCAAATTAATGCAACAGTTCCTCCACCACACCCATTTTTCTTGAAGTTTTTGCAAGGAGTACAAGGACTTTTGACTCTATAATCTCATCTTATTTCCATATTCTTATGTATTGTCTGAAATTATAGAGTTTATTGTTTTAGAGTCGTCCCAGGCCTTAGTCTGTCAGTTTTACATGTGGGTGGTCACTGATTGCAATAAAATGCAAGTTTCACTTTTTCTACCTTGTTGTCTATATGCCAGTGGCCCCCAACCGTTTGGACACCAGGGACCGTGGAGAGAGATTTTCCCGCAGACAGGAGGAGGGCAAGGTTTCTTATGCTGCCTGCATCCTGCAGATGGAGCTTTGCTTGTTTGTGTGGCCCAGTTTGGAAGTGCTGGTCCAAGAACTGGGGATTGGCGACCTTTCTTGTGCTGGCAAACATCACTATTTCTCTAGTCATCCTATCTCATCTTCTTCTATATGGAGTGTTTTCTAAACGATTTTTCTTTTTAAATTTCCACATTCAGTCTCATGGAAAGCACCATCATCATCATGAAAAACCTTTGATGGCACACAGTAACGATCTCCTTTTAAAGCATCTAGTTTTCCAAAGTTCAGAAGAGAACGCTTATTTGGATTCTACATGGAAAGGCCTTACAGCCCTTGGAGGATTATATTTTATGTTTCTTGTTGAGCACTTGATCACATTAATTAAACAGTTTAAGGATAAGAAAAAGAAGGTAAGAAACTACTGGTTTTCATCAGAATTTTGTTTTACTTAAATTTTCTTCTATGAGACTATTTGAAAGTAATGCTTATAACCAATTTATAGAATAGATATTGCTTTTTTATAATAGTATCAGTTACTTAGATTTCACCATTACAGTGGAAGTTTTTCAAAGGAAAAAAACCTGATATATCCTTAAGTGTATTTAAGATTTAATTTTAAGTCCTAGCTGATGTAAGGTTTTAAAACTGAATGAAATATTACAATAGCAAAAATCTGTAGGTTTTTTTCTAATCAGTCTGCTGTGGTACTTATAGAAATTTCACATGCATTTCAACATTTTTCTATTCCACTGTCCATATTTTCTATTCCACTGTCTATATTTTTCTATATTCTATTTCTATATTCTGTTAATATATGTGTCATTCAGGACGCATAGCCAAAATGTTAACAACTTCAGTGTATTTTTTTCGGAGCTAGAAAAAAAATGATGATGATGAATCAGAAATCAAGAAACAGCTGTCTAAATATGATTCTCAACTTTCAGCAAATGATGACAAAATAGATGCAGATGATAGTAAGTTTCAAGAAACTTTGCATAAATATCTTCTAAAATCTTTGTGAAATGTATTTATGGCAATAAAAGAGGATCTGAGATCTAGTATACTAGCTTGGTAGTTTTCATTTCTAAATAGCATAAAACTAATATAAATCCCTGTATACAAAATATGTTTTTTTTAATTTTGCATGTTTTTATCTGCAGTTTGAAAAAGCCTACAATTTTCCTGTGGGTACTAAGAGCACTAGAGAGAATGAATAAAAATAAAATACATGATATTATTTTCAATCTTAAATGCATTATAGATTTCACTTTCTAATACAGTATTGGATATAAAAAAGGAGAACTTGCTTTTCCTCTTCTAATAGGCCTCCCTGTTGTCTCCCTGACAAATATATTAAAAAGTGAATGAGAATTTCCCTCTCCCTTTAATAAAAACCATTTCATTACAGAGAGTAATGAACAAGATACATTCTGTTAAGAAACATTTTGCTGATGTCATAAAACAGTGCTGTCTTAGCATTTATCCAGAGTTTCATTTTTTCAGCCCCTTTTGTGTTCCAAATATTAACATAGGGACAATAAACTTGAAGTAGGGTGGCCAATATGCATTTCAGTTCTTGACAATCTAGAAGCTCCCTTCTCAGTCCTAGGTTTTGAAAGATGCCCGCCACATTTACAAAGAAAAACCTTACAAAAACTCTAATAATTGTAGTAAGGTGTGCAAGTGGTGCAGGAATTGTTTGGAATATCCATAACTAATTTCATAATTTTTCATCATCATGCATTATTACTATAATGACTTAGTTTCCTGCATTTCTCCACTAGAGGCTACCAGAGCTATTTTGGCAAACATGATCTTAGTTTCTCTTTATTGCAACCTCTTCTTCATTCCTGCTTTTTTTCTCCATAAGAGCTTCTCTTCATTTTGTTTGTATATTCACACAGTGTTTGATTCCTGGCAACTGCCCGGACAATGCCTTGCAGTTTTCTTGGCAGCATTTTTTTAGAAATGCCGTATCATTACCTGCTTCCTAACACTGAGCAAGAGTGACTGGCCTGTGGTCTACCCAGCTGGCTTTGTGCCTGAGGCAGGACTAAAATTTGTAATCTCCCAGTTTCTAAACTTGTACCTTAACCACTATACCAACTGACTCTTACTGTACATCATCCTTTTTTTTCTCACCCAGAGATTTTGCAGAGAGATGATTGATGTTTACTGTCCTCACGTCTCTAGATTCTGCTAGTTATTACTATAAATACTATAAATTGTTAGCTAAATTTTAAAAAAATAGTGAGGCATCCCTGTGCTATGTGGATCCATTGGAAGTTGATTTGGCCTTTAGGAGTAAGTTTTGAAAACGACTGTTCAGTTTGCACTGCTTCTTCTCTAAGTGATTTTTACATGCTGCAAGATAAGGGCTCTTAGGACCATTTGTGCTGGTGGACATACCGGGAATTTTGAAACCATGCAACGGCAGTTGTTACTAAATAGTTCCCATTGTAATAGGGGGGGGGGGGAATCCTGCTTTTGTTTTTTTATTAAAGGTTGCCATTGTGGCCCTGACAAAATCAGGTCATGAGAATGTTCCAGGATACTCCCTATTATCTTCACTTTTTTTAACCCCAGGCATGTGGACACACCTGCAAATGAAACATAGGTTATAATCATTATTTTTATTTTCTCATTAATGTCACTTTTTTATAAGTGCAATCTATTTTGGGGGGGGAAATGAGGTGAGACAGGAAACCTGATGGGTATTTAGCTTGATTATTATGGGCACATGTTGGAACCTGAACTTTAGATGCATTTATACAAAAGCCAATTTTTAAACATATGATTCTATACATGTGGCATAATGTATGGTTAAAGTGTGCCTGCCTTTTATATGTTTATCCTAAAATATATAGTAGATCAGAACATTATTTACTTATTTGCATGGTATACTTCCAATAAAAACGTGAAAATAAAACAACTAAAGTCTTTTAGCTATATAGCAACTATTCTAATTATTTCTTTTTTCTTCAATTGAATATTTGAGTTTTGTTTTTGTTTTTCCCCACAAGGGCCTGAAAATTATTTGGGGGTACTTTCTCAAGAGCCATCAAATTTCCTATCTCAGAAACCCATAGTACAAGAAGAAGAAGAGGTCATGATCGCACCCATCCACAAAGAGACCGCTGATCATGAATATGAATCCAGAGGATGTAGAAACAAATGCCATTCACACTTGCATGACACTCTAGGGCAGTCAGATCATCTCAGTCATCATCACCATGACTACCATCATATTTTGCATCACCATCACCATCAAAATCATCACCCACATAGCCATAGCCAGCGGTATTCACGTGAGGAATTGAAAGATGCTGGTATAGCTACCTTAGCTTGGATGGTAATAATGGGAGATGGCCTGCATAACTTCAGTGATGGTCTCGCAATTGGTGAGTGCTTATGATTTGGCTTTCCTATGGCTGCTAATTCATACATGTAAATGGGAGAGCAACATTGTAGCAACATTTTTTGTAATTGCACAAGAGTAATAATAAAAAGATTTTTGTTAAAATTAAGCCTGTCATGATTCTCAGTATTTTCCCAGCCAATTTATAAATATCTCAGAAATTCCAAATTCATTAAAATACATGTTTCATTTGTTAAACATAACTAGCGCTTAGGTAGACGTGAATCTTATTTGTCTGTCTTCCTGTCTATAAGCTCTGTTAATAATTGGTTACTATTTCCTGTTATAACCAAGAATCAAGATATCTTAGTTTTAAAGTACATAAAAATTGCATGTGGTCTTCTCTTAACAACCACTCATTCAAAGACCATTTAAACGTACAATGGTGTTGAATGAATGGTAGTTATGACCAGTCTTCATACTTATATCAGCCATAGCATCTCCATGCTCACATGATTGCCATTTGTGACCTTTGATGGATTTCTACAAGCCAAGTCGGTGGAAAAGCCAGCAGGGAGCCACAAATGGCATCCATGTGACATCCTCAATTAAGCTGCTGTTATTCACTTAATGACAGAAACTGAAGATGCTAGAATGACTGTTGGTAAATAGTATGGTCATGTGATGTCGTGATTTATGACACTATAATTTAGCAACAGAAATTCTGGTCCCAATTACTTGGCTCTTTATTTTTGCATCTTATTAAAAGCTGTAGTTCTGTGATTTTCATGTAACTGTAAACTGCTCTTCATTTAAATTGAAATTCTAAACAAGTACACAGATAGGAAATTGAGTCTCTTCACTAGAATCGAAATAGGAATAAGAACGGCTTTCAGGGCTAGCTGAAAGTATATAGCTTTTGTTCAGAAAATATGTGTATTTTTAAACTTTTCTTTATAGGGAGCGTATTTCTTACAACTAGTCATTTATTTCTTGATCTCCCTTGTATGATTTAATCCATGGTTCTTGCAATACAGCACCTATACAATACACAATGCGGATTAGAAAACATCTTTCTTAATTTAAATTTGGTTTTGGGTTTGCCTGCATTTTCCAGTGTGATTGCTTTTTAATAATGTTCATTTATTTTTCCTAGGGGCTGCTTTCACTGAAGGCTTATCCAGTGGCTTAAGTACATCTGTTGCAGTCTTTTGTCATGAGTTGCCACATGAATTGGGTAAGACATACGTATTAGAGAGCAGTAAAATATAATTTCCATGCTTTAACTGGTATATCGACTGCAGAGTGATAGTAATACTAATAAAGCCCCAAATTCCCATTGCTGACTCATTAGTATTTATTTTTGTTTTTTGTTTAAATGCTGAACAGTAATCTACCAGTTTGTTAAGGTTTATCACAATGTAATTGCCTTCTCGGATCAGAGAAAACAATTGTTTCTCACAGCAACCTGTCAAGCATACACAGTGGAATCACAAAGTATATCAGAACAACAACCTTCTCTGCTTTTATTCCTTTGCAACTGTTATTCTTCTGTTTCTAAATATATTATAAAGCCCTTGTATCTATAGTGGTTGATAAGCTTGTTCTTCAAAGATTTTTCTGTGTTTCTTTTCTGTACACCTTCTAATGCTAGGTTTGTGGCCATCATTACATTTAGTTTAATTACATGCTATGGGTTTTTGGTATTGTGAGAGGTTGAGAAATACATTTCTGTATTTGCTTGCTTCATCCCTTCCTCCACATTTTCCACATTCCAAATTTTCCCTTTTTTCTAAACTAATCCTTACACTTATTATTTTGCTGATTGGAAGAGTTGTTTTAATTATCTGATTATTCTGGATGGCTTTTCTGTACTTTGGTATAACTTTTTTTTTGGGTGTGTGTGTGTCGTAGAGCATAAAAAACTATGCACGGTATTCTAAATAAATTCCAAATTCCTAAATTTGTATAAAACCATTACAATACTGGAAATTAGGTTTCTTTCCATTTTCTAATGATCTCTGTTGAGAAATGAACTCTTTGCTTTTCGGATATTGAATTGTTGTTTTTATTAAGCTATCAACTTCCAACTCAAGATCCCTTCTGCATATACAGGCAATCCTTAATCTACGACCATTCCAAGTTACAATGGTGCTAAATAAAAATAATAATTCTCTGAATGATTCTCAGAGTTCCAGCTATCCCAGGATACCCGCAGTCACATAATTGTGATCTAAGTGCTTGGGAACCCATTTGCTCTTTCAGTGTTGCCATGCATCCCACAGTCATGTGATCGCCAGGTGCAACTTTCCTTGCAGACTTCCCCAGTCAATGCAAAAACTGACAGGGAAGATTGCAAGTTTCCAGCAAAAGTTTGTCCCACATGTGCACCCTTTCCCAGCCCCTCTGTGTGCTCGCATGCACTAGCCACTAACACAACCCCGTGCACACGGTGGATAAAAATTGATGGTTTAAAAAAAAAAACCAGATGAAATTTTTTTAAATCATTTTTTAAAAAATCAAATTTATTTTAATAAAATGCTTTTGAAATAAAAATCTATCTAAATATAGTTCTCTATTTAAGATACATTAATAATGTAGTTTATTCAGCATGAAATGGAGCTTAGTTATATAGCATGAAGCTGTATATTCTGCAATATTTACATTTTTGGTAAACTCATTCAATGGATCCAAGCTCTGCAAGCTGAGATAAAATGCACTGCATTGATGCATTCACACAATTAAAAATTATAATTTAAATTGAGTTGATTTAAATCAAGCCTTTTTACTAGTGATTTAAATTGTAATTTAGATCAAATCTACCCTGCCCATGCATGCTTCTTGATCCATGCAATACCTTTTATGTCTCCTTCCTTACCTGAACACTTCTCATGCACCTTCCATGACCTATGCCACATCCCATTCACACTCGTGTGCTACACACCCTCACACCTTCCCTGATCTGCGCCATGTCTCTTTACCTGTATGGCCAACCTAGACTCTATTGGTGCAGATGAGAATTTAGGATTTATTGAATACCATTCAGTTTCAAACATGGTCTGGTGATTTAGTTTTAAACAATACAATAAAACTTTTCAATAGAGTAAAGCAGAAATAAACATTTAATAAAAGACAAACAAATAGTAACATCCGTCAACAAGCTAATATAATTTACTTGCCTATCTACTGCATCTATCAGTCATAGGAGAGTTCATAATGTTCAGAAGCATATTCCAAACTCAAACAAGCCTAATCTAATTTGGTTCACTTTGTAAAGATTTGACACAATTCAATTGCATACTTCTAATTTAAAGGGTTTTATAGTAGTCCTTGATTTACAGCTAGTTGCTTATTAACTGTTTGAAGTTAAAATGGATTTTAATAAAGGCACTTTAACCTGTCCTGAAAGGTATGCCCCCCCTCTCTCTCCCCCCCTCCCCCCAGTTACATGATTACATTTTAAGTATGATTAGATGCAGCATTCCATGGTCATGTGATCTTAATTTGCTATGTTTTTTGCTCTTTTCCAACAGAAAAAGGCAAAAAATGCCCATTAGATGTACTAGATTCTCTTAAGCAGGTTAATGACCACAGTGGCTCACTTTACAACAGCCATAAAAATCAGTTATAAAATCAAGCCCAATCACATGGTGCCTTGCTTTACGACTGCAATGACTTTGATAAAATATGACAAAAGCAATTATGTTTACGCTTGTCTCAATTTTTCTAAAGTTTTGAACCATCTAATTATATCAAAGCAAATGATTTTTTAAAGAAAAAAACTCATAATGTTTTGACATGGCTTCCATGTGGGGTGGAATGCTGACATTTTAATATAAATGATTGATACAAACATATTTTTATCTCTCTTTTGAAGGAGACTTTGCTGTGCTTCTCAAAGCTGGTATGACTGTCAAACAAGCTGTTCTTTATAACGCTCTCTCAGCTATGCTGGCATACCTTGGAATGGCTACTGGGATACTTATTGGCCATTACGCTGACAATGTTTCCATGTGGATTTTTGCCCTTACTGCTGGGCTGTTCATGTATGTTGCTCTTGTTGATATGGTAAGTATATGCTTATTAATAGACATTAATAGGTATTAATACTGGTAGTATTCCAATATTTTGGAATGCCAATGAGATAGTCTTATGGGAATATTAGCCTGGCATTGACTTCAGAATATGCTGATTCTCTAGCCAATGGAAGTAGTGATTAGAGGAATGGAAGTAGGTTGGGGAAATAATATTAGCTTAGTAAAAGCTACCCAAATAACATGGCCATTCTGGCAATTATAGCCAGATGTATTCATTCATCCAATTGTTATGATTTTCTGAGTAATATCCTGGATTCATTTTAAGAATGAAACCTTGACACTCACATTCCTAGGTAGGATTCATTCTAACTAATGCATTGGGATAGGGGGGTTGGTGGGAAATAGTATACTAAGAAGAATTTCAAGATTTGTTGAAGCACAATACGTTTAACTCATATTTGATCACAGGCAACCAAGCACAATAGTCATTTAAGTAACATAATGATCAGTGGATCCAGGAAGCATGGAAAATTAAGTCATTTACTGAAAAACAGTAATAGAAATATAAAGAAAATGAATTGGGTTCCTTAATTTCCTAGTTATGAGTGGCATGGTGGCTTAGAGGTGGAGCTCTCGCCCAACAATCAGGAGACTGTGAGTTCAATCCTAGGTAGCAGCAGATATTTCTCTCCTTGGACGCAATAAGTAATTGTCTGCTGTGAACTCTGCATAGGTATCAGGATGGGCATTTGGCCAGTAAATACTCTAGTTCCATTCAATCACCCTGGCTGCACCCCGATGCAAGGGATTACAGGGACGTTTTTAAAAATTCTAGATATTCTTAGCTGCCTAGAAAGAAGAATAGGAGCATATTTTACAGATGGGAATATACTGTAATGTTTTCTAGCAGATTTTATATGTATAATAACAGGATTAATCAATATTACCAACATTAACCACTGCAAATGTAGAAACATAATTTATTATAATATGCATGACTTAAAATTATGTATGTTTCTTTAAATATAGGTACCCGAAATGCTTCACAATGATGCTAGTGATCATGGATGTAGCCGCTGGGGATATTTCCTGTTACAAAATGCAGGAATTCTATTAGGTTTTGGTATCATGTTACTTATCTCGGTGTTTGAACATAAAATTGTGTTCAGCATAAATTTATAGGATTCTATTCATACTCAGAGCTGCACTTCAGGAAGTGGAAGAATTTTTGCCAGTTTCTTGTTCCTCCTGATCTCCAGGGAGGATGAGAGATGTAAAGGTACGGGATGATGGAAGAAAATTGTGAAATCACACACACACACACACACACACCCTTCTTTATCCAGGGGTGAACCACTGAAGGGTTACTGTTGCTTCCATGAACTGAAGTTTCTTTGTTTATTGAAGTGGTACACTGCTTCAGCTGCATGTTGTTTACTTTTCATACTATTGATATTGTCTGTATAGTTTAATTGTAGGCACTTTCCCTCCCATTAATTAGTCATAGAGATTCTAATAATACAATCTTTCAAAAATTGCAGGGGATTACCAGTGGCAAAGAGAGAAAATTGGCTTTTATTAAATATTATCTTTTTTCAAACATAGGGAAAAATAAAACGATAGTTTGTAACTTGAACTTTCTTCTAAAAAAATAATAATATTGCAAATCTGATTAGAGCATGCATTGCTAGAGTTTGCCTTGTATATGTTAAAGTGGTACAAACATGTCAACTATTGTTGCTTTAAAGATGTAGAAAAATCTTAAATTATCACCTTTTTTTCTTGGTAGTGATGGTGGAGAACAGTTATATTACTGCAAACATGTATTCCAATGAAGAGATCTAATATTTTATTTTCAATTAAAATTATATGATCCTTGGTCTGACTGAATGTCCAAAGTATGTTTTTAATGTATTTATCAAGATGCCCCCAATTGCCTGTAGCTCTCCCATACCAACCCATACTGTGAAAGGGTTGATGGGAAAGTGGAGGTTTTAGAAGGCCGCAAACAATTCCTGAATCCCAACTGTATATTGTGTGCGGAGTTGTGTGCCCGGTGTGCTGATTGATTCTGACTTCCTACTGGGCGATGGGAGAAGGCAAGGCACATTCAAGTGGAAAAAGTTAAAATTTGTCTGTGTGTAAAAAGAATGCTTATGTAACCATCCCTGAACAACAAACAGCCATATATGTTCCATTCAGTACAATGCAGTAGAAGTCGATTCCAGCCTTCATTAATGAGTTAAATAGATAAACATCTGGAATAGTATATATAATGGTGGATTTCTGCTATGAGTTTGTATAGTCACAATAATCAAGTTTCTGACTAATTCTCTGGGTGCATGTGGATCTTCAGCAGCCATTTGATAGATGATGCATATTTGAATCAGAACAATTTTTTCACACCATATATGCTCAGAATAGAAGAAGTGACAGAACATTCTTCACTTTCTAAGGATTTGCATTCTTAAAAAGCTGCTATTATGAAAAAGTTGGAGAACATATGTAATGGAAAACTGCCAGAGCGCTAAACTGGCTGATTAAAGCAATTTGTTAACTCAGCTTCATGTAGTAACATGTACAATTTGATCAGTCTTTTAAGGACAAAATGCACACATGGAGACACAACGTTACTTTGATACACAGAACAAAGTACAGATACCTCCTATGGCCAGTGGAGGTAAAGGAGTTGTAAAGAATTTAGGAGTGGATACTCTGAGTGCTTTCTCTAGTTTGTTATTGTCACAATAACCATATGAGCTGTGCTGGTGCAGTGGTTAAAATGCAGTACTGCATGCTACTTCTGCTGACTGCCAGCTGCCAGCAGTTTGATTCTCACTAAGTGAGAAGGTCGCTAAAATGAGGACCCAGATTATTGGGGGCAATATGCTGACTCTGTAAACAGCTTAGAGAGGGCTGTAAAGCACTGTGAAATGGTATATAAGTCTAAGTGCTATTACTATAAGCAGAAAAATAACTAGACAGTCATTTTTTGTTCAACATTGTTAACCATTACCTCACACACATACCATGTTTTAAGCAGGCTGTTCCTCAGTAACCATTATTGCTCAGAATTGAATCCTGAGAATGTCTTATGCCAAACTTGAAAGTAACATCTTTTTTTTGTAATTATTCAGAATATTTTAATATTGTATATGTAAAAAGAGGAACAACAAAATTAAAATTTGCATAAACTAAAAAAAATCAGTCTACATGTGTTTCCAAAGTACATTATATCAGTTATATATTTACTTAACATTAAGAAAAATAGGAAATTAAACAAATTATATGCAGACCAAACTTCTGAAATAGTCAACTCATGATGACAAAGCATGCATTCTTTAGGCCATTTGTATAATTGATAAGAGAATTCACATTCCAATTACCGGTATGTAGTTTTTGTTTTTTACTTTTTATTTTTAGAATACGTTTGGTTTTTATCTACAGAGAAATGAAATAGATTCTGTTGTGCTTTATCAGTGTGAGTTCACTTGCATGTTGTAGCCTAAAATGCTTTAAAATATGAGATGGGTGGTTTTAGAATTGTTGCAGAAATACTACAGGAACTATTTATAGCATTCCAGAAAAGCAATTTATGAGAGAAATGGCAAAACCAGCTCTTATAATTCCGTTGTTGTTAGTTGCAAAGTCTTGTCCAACCCACCACGACCCCATGGACAACATTCCTCCAGGCCTTCCTGTCCTCTACCATCCTCTGGAGTCCATTTAAGCTTATGCCTACTGTTTCAGTGACTCCATCCAGCCACCTTGCTCTCTGTTGTCCCCTTCTTCTTTTGCCCTCAATCTTTCCCAACATTAGGCTCTTCTACAGTGAGTCCTTCCTTCTCATTAGGTGGCTAAAGTATTTGAGTTTCATCTTCAGGATCTGGCCTTCTAAAGAGCAGTCAGAGTTGATCTCTAGGATTGACTGGTTTGGATCACCTTGCAGTCCAAGAGACTCGCAGAAGTCTTCTCCAGCACCATAGTTCAAAGATAGCATTGTTAAATATTCTCAATTCATTTTCTAAAATATTCCTCCAAATGCCCTGGAATGGTTCTCCTGAATCAGCCATGAAGAGCTGGGAAGGGCTGATATGCTCAAGAAATCCACCTGCTATTCCCATTGGTTTTGGCTTCCGTGACTCATGGTGTGACTCTTAAGCTTTCCTTTCAGTGGCAATAGTTCATGTAGACATCTTAGGATGAGCAACTGCTCTCCAACAAAACTCTATGCTCATCAAGGCAAATACATGAATTATGATATAAAGGTGATTAACACTTCAGCCGTAGGCTGTTCACTGGTCCCATAGATAATCACTTAGGCGGTTTGGGTGAACATAAAAGACATGAGGTAAAAGATATGATTGATAACAAATGCACAAGATTTTAAATTCTTACTATAAAAACTTTACTTAAAATAAAGATTTCATATATATAGTGTTCAAATAAATATAAATATTAAGATATTTTTTTCTTTTGAAACTTAAAAAAAATAATTGAACTGGTCTAAAAAGTTATTCTGGAAGCAGATCATCCCCTACGTCTTCATCAGCAAACTCATCTTCATCCATTTTTTTCCTTAGTGCTGTTTTTGGCCTCTCAGCTTGAGGTCCAAGTGGATCCAGGTAGGAAGCATCTACATTTTGAAAAGAAGGGGGAAAAATAGCTCTAAGAATTTTTTTTGCTTACTGAATAGCTAGAATAGCTCCTCCAATGTTATATATTTATCCACTGGGTGCATCAATATACTAGAAGGTAATAATGTAATCCAAAATTATCTTATTAGGTTAGAGAAATGAGCTGAAAGTTAAAATCATTAAATTAAACAAAGACAAATGCAAAGTCTTTAATTCAGATAACAAAAATCAAATTCACAGATTTAAAAATACAGAATAGGAGGCTTAGAAGAATATTTGGGAAAGAAGGAAGAAAGATGAATCAGAAGAGTGATGTGACTTCAAAAAAGGCAAAGGCAATTTTAGACGACATCAACATGAGAGGCCTAGAAGCCATTTCTGGCATTGTGCCTGCCATGTTTCCTAGTGTGGGAAATTGGGAGGAGGGATTGTATGAAGCATGGGTGTAATATAGTGATAGTAACATTCCTTTCTCAGAAAGTCAAGGTCATCTTGCCCTGCACCTGGGAGGCCGGAACTGGGAGGCCTGTCCAGTTGGGACAGTGCTATGATTGGACCATGTGGTAGACTTGTGGGTATTGGGCAGGGACTTGAACTTTCCTTTGGGTGGGGAAACCCTAGAAACTTTCAGATTCGGGTTTTCCCAGATGTGCCAATATAACATCTCTAATAAAATGGAACTTTGCATACTGGAAAAAAGTCCACAAGGTAGCTTTATATGCTGTTTTTCTGATATCTACCTTTGCTTAAAGAGTAGTAATTCCCCTTTCCTCCCGTTATAAAAACTTACTTATACCAATGACATAAAGAGTTAAAATTTGGATTTCTCTGTGTATCTGACCAATTCTGTGGAAGTAAATAATTAGACACACACTTACCTATTTCTTTATTAACACTACTTTCATATGGCTCATTTGTTCCTGGCAAAGATTTCAATTTTGCACTCAGACGTTCTCCTTTAATTGTTGTGCTACCAGGTTCTGGCATAAGAGAGAATAATGTTCAATATGATTTTAGGTGAGCACAAACAAAGTATATGAAATATGAAATTTTACAAAGTTGCAGCATTTCACGCACAGTTACTTTGCCATAACCCAAATGAGTTACGTGAAACTATGACCAGATTCTGACTATGAACCAATCTGTTCTGGATTGTTATTTTAGTTAATCCTTACAGCTACTGATAGCTATTGATTAGTTTGTAAGGTAAATAGCAAAAGCCAAGGCTGATCTTACATACCTTACCTGAGACATTCAGTTGAATTCAAAGCTGAGTTGAATTACAAACCCTCCTGGCTCACAATCGTCGTTTCTAACTACAATCTGTACCCACAATATGCCACCTAGGCACAATAACATCAATAACTCATGACATAATATAATTTGCCACAAATCTATAAATACTGTGATAGATATAAATCTAATAAATACTGTGGCAATGGCATAGTGCACATGATGTCATAGGGAAGGCCTTTTCTATCTGAATCAGAGTCATCAGAGATCTCATCTCATAGGTTCTTCCCTATCGATCCCCAAAGACCTTAAGAGGCTTCCTTAAACCAGGTTCTCCTTAAGAGGCTTCCTTAAACCAGGATCAAATGTTTTCATGATGCATGCTTCTTACTGGAATTACATACTTCCCATTCACTGCATGTATCTGTTCTTTAACAGAAAAGCACTGTTTATTTCCATTTGCTTAACAAGTTGCTAAACCTGCATTTTAGTTTTGCTGAGACTGAATTTTATTCAAATGACTGCTCACATTGATTATTTCCATACATTTTAGAGGTCTGAGTTTAAACATATAACTATCGTTTTGATGTTTTAGTTCTCTGCTGGGTTTTATGGAATGTTGCTCAGAAAAAAGCAAAGCATTTGGCATAAAATTTTCTACAGTCAATCATTTATTCTTCAGACTGAAATACAATGGATAATTTCAAGCAGTGTCTCCCAAACCTATGTAAATTACCTAAAATTGATTTAAAATGTTTTTTCTTTGATATATGAACCCATAGGATATTTAAATTGATTTAAAATGTTTTACCCACATTGGGTAAAAAGGACTTTCTGATAAGCATCATCATTATTTGGATAATAAAGGAAAAAGTTTGGGAATCATTGCTTTAAGAGAATATACCCTAATAGCACTCAAATTTCTATGACAATGTTTAATGGTCTGAATTAAAAACATTATGCAGTATATTATGCCAAAGAGAGAGAATACTGAACATCTGTTCTTTAAAAAGTTACATAACAAACAACTTTTGAAATTTGTCCCAGGTTCTAAAGCAGGGGTGTCAAACTTTATTTCTTTGAAGGCTGCATTGGAGTTGTGTTTGACCTTGGGGGGGGGCGAGGGGGCGTAGCCAGGGTGGGCATAACCAGCATGATGTCACTCATATCGGGGGGGGGGGCGCCTG